>JAZGTJ010003214.1:0-36766 GCA_036877575.1 Botia almorhae
CCCCAGTGAACAACGCCCCTTTTCAGAAAGTTTTTCAAACCAGAGGTGTAAAAATGCACCTCTGAAACAGGGGGGTGTTGTGACCCTTTAATGCTCTCAATGCAATCCTCAGTGCATTGAACCACTGCTGGCGAACAAGCCTCAGAAAAGGAACTAAAATTATGATGTATTATTTTATTAAAGAGACTAAGTTGTCAAGTTATCTTTTGTCTTAACATATTCACAGTAAATGTCAAAACGACAAGGATGGAAAGGCAATCATTAAAATCAAATCCAGATTTAGGTCATTTGAGGTAAAATGAGGTGCATGACTCATAATAACGATATGTAAAGCTTATAGTGTGTGTGCGTGTGTGTGAAAGAGAGCACACAGGAGCATATGCGTGTCATTCATTGACAGTTCAGGATGCATTAAGTATTGAGAGAGGAGGTCACATTGTCCAAATCTAACAGCCATTAGCTTAATGTGCTATGATACATCATTAAAAACCCATCCTAGTGGCTGTCAATCACAGCACTAATGTGAGCAAGAGGAGGGGAGAGAGAGACTGAGAGGCTTAGGGAATAGAAAAGAGAGAAGCAGTTTTTGAAGTCTAGTCTCCACCTCTTCACTTCCTGAGAAATGATAGTGTGATGGTTTGAGGGGGCTGATCATCAGCCCCTAAGAAAGGATTGAGCTGCTATTAATGAAAGGGACTGTCACAGTTGTTGTCTGCTATTTTCATATGCAAACAGCACAGATGTCTCAGAATCATCTGTCTGTTCAGAATCATGGCTTAGTGTTGGAATCAAATGGTAGTACTACCTGATATAGTACATACATGGTACAGAAGGATTACTATATTAATGTACCATGCTACTTGCACGGGCTCCAAGGTACTTGAGAATATTGTGGTATTACCATGGCATCATATCTAAAAACGATGATAATGTTATGTGAGCAAGCAGATTTGAAACAATGACTCACAACAATGCACCGTTTAAATGTACTTCAAACCCCTCATCTATAAAACAAATTTTATGTCAGTATAACAGTCTATTCCTTTAACATACACCTCTTCTAATCAAAACAACCCAACTCATTCCCCTTTGCAAATACCTAATTTAACAGTACAAAAGGCAGCAAGCAGAGGATTAGACAACATCCAGAACATCCAGGCTCTTTCGATTCATGAGTTGGAAGTTCAATTTAATTGTCCATGGCCAACAGGATATTGAATTGGAATTTAAATTGGGATGACAGGAAGAAGGAAGTCTCAACAGAGGAGTTTCATTAGTCCAGCACAACAACAAAATAGGCAATAAACTTTATAGTTGAAAATTGAAATACCTTATTAAAAATACACTTACAGCAGTTTTAAAAATACCTTCTATTCCATTTTTACTAACTCAAATTCAGAAATTTTAAAGATATTCTTAGTTAAATTGTGCATGTAATCTAACCAGTAAATTACTTGCCCCTCGTTTATTTCTTCGTTTGCTACATGTGTTTTATGCTGAATGTAGCCCAGTCCTTAGTATAAGCTTTGCTCTCTGTCATTAAAGTTTATATGGAGCACAATACAATTTTTTGAGTGTATTACATGTGTGTATGTGTGTGAGCGTATGTCTGTTACGAGCTGATATTGTTCTCATTTCAGCATGGCTGCCATGAGGTGCCCACAACATCACCTGTGAATCCTATTAACTTCTTATCATTCAGTGATTAATGTTTGCTTTCAGGCAATACAATGAAATTTGATACCCATTATCAGCTAAATCACAAAATATGTTGACATTCTTTGACATTCCAATAAACAATGCAATTACATCTCTGTGAATGAGTATAATGCTTATGAAGGGATCCAGAATGGTGACTGGGTCTATTCTTTCACTTAAATGGCACATCATAAACTTTTGATGTGTTCTTTGTGTAGGGCTGATTCATGTATTTGTTTGTGTGGGTGTTGGCATGAGGGAGAGCGAGAGAGAGAGGGAGACTACAAGTATGAAGAGATGGAGCGACAGAGACCCTCAGCCATGTACTCTCTGGCATTTTAAAGGTCAACAGTGAGTGCAGTCTGGGAACAAGATGCTCCAAGACACAGTCAAAAATTGAATGTTGAAACATTTAGATTTTGTACAGCCTACATTTCTGATTACTCACATCTGAACATATTACTGTCAATGAATGAGTTTAGAAACACTAAACTGGCAAGGCGCAGACGACGACTATAATTAGAACGACGATTGCATGAATCACACAGAAAAGCTTAGACATAGGAATTCATTAAGTAGGCGAAGCAAATTATCAGGCCATAATTAGATGTTTGTCAAGCTAACTGACAGATTTGGCACTTAGAACACCTGATGATGTATGAAAGATGCTGAAAGTAGCCGCAGTATCTCAGCTTTACGCTTTTTAAACAGGCATGAAATTGTGTTACTGTTCTTGAGTAAGTCTGGATGTTTAATGCTAGTAATGATACTTCCACCTACCTTTACATAGACATGCTGTGGTAGCACCACAGTATTGTTTTGTCAGTGTATGCAGCCTCATACTGCCAGCCTGAGAAACACAATAAAAGAGAAATTTAAGGTTTTCCACAGAGGACTAGTAAATATATACTTTACTGGGTCCACTTACAGAAAGTACCGTTACAATTATATAAGTTTCAAACTGTCAGGGCACAGTGTGAGCTCACTGTACTCTTAGACTAATTGAATTTCTTCAGTGGGCGATATGAGGAAATTGAGAAACACCCACAGACCAAGTGAGACTCGTTAACTGCTGGAGAAACAAGAAAGAGGTTATCCAGGCATTTCTTACTGAATCATATAGATACATTGCACAGCGGAATAACCACGTTCCCTCTCTCCCTCTCTTTCTCGCTCTCTCTGCAGGATAAATTTAATTTTTAGAATAGAGGGGTGTGAGAATAGGCCATGTGAGTGGATAGGGTGATGTAGGGTAAAATGATGCAGAGCGGAAAGGCAGAATGGGATGGGAATTACAGCCGGACTTGGTAATGGGACGCCTGGAAACATACCAAGTTAATAAAGCCACCGGCACTCTGGCCCGAGCTGGAGAGTGATTCAGGCAAGCTGCCCAATCCAGTCATTAAGCTGATGATACAAATGAGAGGCAAAAAAAGGAGTGTGCCTATGTGTATGTGTGTGTATGCCTGTGTGTTACAAAGGGACATCAAACAACAGACCGATTGGTGCCTCTTCAAGAATAGTCTTGATTCTGGCTTGCGTCCTTGTCTTCTGCTTGTGCATCTCATGATTAAAACGAATTACTCACTTGACTGAGTTCCTCTCCACTAAACACACTTACAATATCAACAGTACTGACTGCAGTCTTTCGCACTGAAACCTCATGCAAGGGGGAGATCTCCTTCGAGTAGTCCTGTACTCTTTAATTTAATCCCCCTGCCCCCAAAAAAAACTACTAGAAAGAAACTACTAGAGCTGGAGTTTCTTTGAATACCAAGCTTTTAATTTTCCCATTTGTTTTGTTTGTAAGTATAAATGAATCAGCATGTCACAGACCACTCGTGGTAGCTAAATTAATCTAAACCAGAGCTCTGGCACACCAGATATGCTCAGACTGGCATTATTGGGTGACACAATGTAGAGATTTCAATCCGGAGCCATTTCACATTTTATCATTATAAAACAGTTTCAGTAATGCATACTGTATATCACTAAACATGATCCATAGAAGCTAACTATTATTTTTTGCACTAGATTGTTATTAACATTTAGTGGCAGGATGAGGGCACTTAATGAATTAGCAGAGGCCAGTTAGCTAAGTTGTGGGTTATTATGTTCCTGTAGCTCAACTGGTAGCGCATTGTGTTAGCAGCGCAAAGGTCATGGGTTTGATTCCCAGAGTTAAAGTATCTGCCAAATTCATAAATGTAATGAATAGTTTAATAAAATAAAACAAATGCATTTTTGTATACTTAAATTACATTTTAAAGGCACTATCTGTACATTTTAATTGAATGGTTGAGTTTTTGGAGAGTTCCACTAAATGTGTCTATTTGACATTTAGATCATGCTTTGTATCCATAGCATTTTCTATTGCAAAGGCTCACCCCTGGGAGCACCCTGTGGTTACGTGGGCACAGTGGTGAGAGGTGAACACAGCAACTCTCCATGGCCCTTTGAGAAGGGTTTGAAGCTACAACCTTTAGGTTACCAGCTCAGATCTTTAACCACTGCATTTCCCTCATAACAGACGCATTTCTCTGCATCCAAAACAAACTATTGATTGCCTTCCCCTGTGCTGTTTTGTTCTGAACGCAATTGTGTGCAGACACCTTCAGACAATGGTAAACAAAACATTCTCTTTTATATTTAGAAGACCGTTTAGCATAGCATAATTATGTGTGTGCCCGTGTATGTGTCTAGGAATGAATAAATGAAATTAAGTTTCTTTACAAGTTTAATTTTGTTTATTTGTCTTACTAGTTGTAAGCTGTCGGCCTGTATATTTTACAGACTGCTCAAGAATCTAATCCATGCAGCCAAGTAGATGTACGTACAGAATTATTTAAGTTGACTTGACAAACCCAACACTGTTATTCTTAATCAATTTGTAATTGGTTATTATTTTCACAACAGTTTAAAGCTACACTATAGCTTGTTCTTATAGCCATCATATAGTCAGTCATCTCATGGTCATAAGTCTTAATAATTATCCCAGAGAGATTAAGAGAATGTCTGGTGGTATGATGCTCCCAAGCAACATTCTGGTGAACTAAAAGCATGGCCCTCCCTGTACATATGTCCACACTATTTATCCTACAGAAAAGATAGTGTTCTTTCTCTCACCCTACTACTAGGGTGAATAAGTTGGGGTTTGAGGAGTTCTAAGGTATGTAAACAAATGATTTGCGTTAACTTGAAAATATCACATTTAGCAACAGTAACTCGCAAATGGATTCAAAAGCTGATTCATCTCTAATAATGTATTATCTTGATGCATTTATCAGCACCAGCCAGAAGTTTTTTCTGAAGTCATGTGTCAGACTCATTTTGCACAGTAGATTTTACATATAATGCAGTAGATCTTCACAACCCTGTGACAAATAATGTATAGTTAAATACTATAACCAGCAGTTACTAGTTTTTTGCTAACCAATCGTGTTACTTTTATCTGCAATCAAACAGAAAAAAGATAAAATCGTACTGGTTGTAATAACACATTGCAATGCATTGTTGTTCACTAACTGTGAAGGTTGCAGGGCTGTAATTCTGTGTTGTCATCTGGTCATTCCCCAGCCTTGTGATTGGTTGTTGGAAAATTCCCAATGGGTCTGGATAAAAGAGTGATGTCACAATGGGAACATGAGTAATGACCAAAAACATTCTTAGTTTAGTTAGTGCTACCAGACAACAAATTACTCACCAGTCGATTTGCTTAAAACTACATTTATGTCTCAATACTCTTTTCAAACTCATTCAACAGCCATCTAGTCATCTGTTATAATGTTCCTCAGATGTAAAATGTGAACCATTTTGTGCTTTCCTCGGAAATTGAAGTCTTGTTCCATTTAAAGCCAAAAATAATGGGGTACACTACAGCAGTGAATGAGGATTAAATTACATATTTGTTAAGTGTATGCCAACGAACAATGTTAACGGCTGAGTTCTAAAAGACAGCCTTGAGCTAAAATTAACAGATAGCTGCTGGTCTGACCTGACCTTGGGTGAAGATAAAATGCTGGGTGAGGCCATATTCAAAAGTAAAGACACATTTTAGAGCGCATGTAATGGAACATGTCAAATCAAGATCAAGGTGAAAAGAACTCAAGAGATAGCTACACATTTGACATGTAAACTATATGTACTAAACATATTGCTGCATACTATACAACACAATACAATAGCTATCATAGTGTATTCAGTTATTCAGTGCTTGAGATTTACCAGAATACGAATTTAAGATTTTTTTGTGTTTTGTGCAGTAAGTCGGTGTGTATTGTGTTTCTGCTTAGGAGCAAAGTGGGATAAATACACACGTGCACGTGTCTTAAGCTCGAAAAAGACGTTACAATACCTAAAGCTCCACATAGACCACCAGTGCCATCTATTGGTGAGATATAACATAGCTTGCATATTGCCATGCTTCTGATTGAAGGTTTGTTGCTAGTTATTTTTTGCTTCTTCAACAGCACTGTCTATTTATGAAAGATATTTTTAATTTTTGAGAGTTTCTTTTTTTCACCTTGCACCTTCACCTGTGTCCTTTTAAAACACAGGACAGTGTTGAATAAATGAAAGATAGAATGATAAAGAATCCACGTCTAGTTCAAAATGATGAATGACATTCACAGAGTTTCTTATTTCTAATTTAGACTAAAAATAAATTAAATTAAATTAAATAGGCAAAAGGAACATTTGTAAGAGCCTCATTTCCAAATATCTTGAGGTTTACAATAAAAATCTGATAAACAGTAATTTACAGTACAGTAACGGGAAAGACCGAATCCCTGTATGCAGATTTTTCACTTCTGTTCCTCACCTTTCTTCACTGTGTATAGAAATGGTCCTCATCTCACTGAAGTGTCCACAAGGAGCACTCCAGATCCAACAAACACTGCACTTAGTCCCATTATACAAACCAGTGAAAATGAGTTTTCACGATGGGAGTGTCAACTGGGGACGTAAAGTAAAATGGTCCACTTGATTTTCAGCAGTCATCAGGTCAAGTGCGTAAAAGCCCCTTGAGTTTATAATGACAGCACAAACTCCAATGAAATGGATTCGTGCACATTTGTGTATTTGAGTCGCCTCTGAAAATGAACGGTCATGTATTCATGAAAAAGGAACAAGAATGCCAAAGGTTGACCAACAGGACAAATGGAAAGGACAGTGTTGAAATGTGAGTGACAGATTTACCTCAGAAACTGTGGTCAAAATAAGCGGTTTAGAAGTTAAAAGGCAAACACAAAACACTTAACACCCAGCGATTTTCAACATGAGGTGGATCATTGTTACAAGGGACGGAGGAGTGCAGATGGAGGACACAGGAGGGGGTTTGGTGGGGTTGAGATGAAAGCTCTTCCCAAATTTGCATTCTCAATCCACCTTTTCTTTCTAAAGGGACAGATAGACACCTGTCACCTGTGAACCAGCTGTGAAGAGTAACTAAAGTATGAGAGTAGCTGAAGTGTGGCGGTAGTGACTCACATGCATACACACACATATACAAACACACACCACATGATTGCTGCTGTCCTCTCCTTCACTGTCATTGCTGTTGGTTTAGAAACCAGTGTAGATTATAGGTGTGTAATTGCTTTTCCTCTCTGTGGCTCTTTTGTTTTGATGGTTCCAAAAATACTTGTTTTGTACATGGTATGCACAAAACATTTACACATGTACTCTCAAAGCATCTGTTTCCCAATAAGAGTTAGCTGATTTAGACATGCCATGCGTAAGACATTATGTACAGTCACACAACAGTTATCGCAAAATGATTATACCGTATTTTATTAGGCAAGAAGAAAGAGATGAAGTGATATGAGAGACTTGAACAGCTATGTAGAAAATCAATTGCCTGGGAACGTGGTCAGTTGTTTAAAAACACCAATCATGATCAAGTATTCCAGAAAGCCTTGTAATAAGGTTTAATAGGCAAGCTGAAGGATACATACTGCAAGTCATGTACTGCAAGGTGTCAAAGCAGCTTTGATACCCTAATGTGGTAATAGATCCATATGGTTTGAAAAACATAAATACCAACCTAATATCATACAAATGTGGCACATGCACAAGCAGCATGCTTTAATTTTTTATATTATGTTTCTGCTACTTTCTGTTTGGACTTTGGTTTTTAACAAGCACTGACACATGCACCAGAGATTTAGATTTTCAAGTCTCTTTTATCTCTGCTTCGAATATCTTTTACCTGATTTATCCTGCATTTTCTCTCTCCGCTAGTTGCTGAGGAATGTGATGCTTGGCTGTTTTTCACACTTTCAAACATCCTCTTTATGCATTTAAATGTTACGCACTTTTTAAATGCGGCAGCAGCTCCTTCTACAACCAAAGCCAGTGCTGCATATTTTCTATGAAAGAACATTAGCTCACCTAGCACACATGCCTTTGTCTGATGATCCTCTTTGATTTAGCACTGCTGCTACAATCCAAACATCTCAGGTGGTCTCTGTGGGAATACTGCCAATATTTACCAAGGCTGTGACAATTTGGATTGGTCTGCAATCAAACACAAGCTTTTAAATGCCTCCAAACAGCTCAAATGATTGTGTTCAGATGATCCACAAAACAAGAGTTCGACATTTTCTTTTCATTGTGGCTCTATGTGCCATATAACAGTGGAGTTTCAATCGAACATGTTAGGAGAACGTACAATTCTTTTCAGCGAGTGTCTAGTCAGCCTTGTAAGATTTGTGTTACTGACTTATTTCTGCCTCTGAAAAATAGTTCACACAACATCATAACAACACCACTAGACAATAGAACATACCAAGTCAATACCATGCTGTCATCATCCATGCCCCTAAACATAACTACCTCAACTGGTAGAGCCTGGTGCTAGCAGCACCAAAATCATAGGTTTGATTGCAAAGGAATGCACATACTGATAAACAAACGTATAGCCTGAGTGCACTGTAAGTTTTAAAAAAGCAGCTTCCAAATGCACAAATGTAAATGTAAACAACACAAACTGCTCGCATTACTAATAGTTTAAAACTCCAAAGCAACTTTTGGGCAATCAAAAGCATGATACCAAAGAGGAAATGAGCCAGACCCTCCTATGGCTATAAAATACTGTTAAATCACCTCCCACCATCGGACTAAGGAGTGGGTGGATGCTGAGGACATCTTCATCAAAGATTTTGGAGCAGAACTGCCAAGGGGGCCACGGGGGTGGTGAGAGGCCTGTGTGAGGTTTCTCATCCCGCGCCAGATCGCCCTGGGAACCCACATCATGTTAAAGGAAGAGGGAGATGAAACCGTAAGCCTCATCCCCCAAAGAGCTTTTACACACACAAAATTCATTTTTGATTTAGGAAGAGGATGCGATGACATTGAATTGCACATCTGTAGAGAGTGGGAAATAAAGCAAGTCAGACAAATTGAACAAATTTAAACAAATTTGTGAAAATCAACACACATTACACCTAATATAAAAAAATCTAAATTTCTACTTTGCTACATGCATGTGCAATGTACGAATGCACGTTTATTAAAATGGATTCAGAGTTTACGCTTTCTTGCATTAAAGCAGAATTCATATGATTTATATAACTGTTTTCTACAACCTTCAAAGAAAAGCTAATAAAAGTTACAAAGAAGAAATTTGATTTTGACTTATTACAAACAGTGTGCAGCTCTTAAGTAAAAAAAAAAGTCTGCAACTTTTGTAATTAGAAAGATACCTAATCTAAAGTCTTGACTCAAAATTAAACGTTTTGAAATTAAATTTAAAATTAAACGTTAACATCACGTCAGGGGATCTCAGAGTGAATTCGGGTGGAAAGTGGAGACATAATGCATTCTTACAGCACCCCCTAGTGGCAGAGTGGCACTTTAGACATGACAGTGACAAATTAACAAAGCAACAAATTTGTAAAATCTGTTTCACAAAACACATAAGACGTGGGTTTTGAACATGCTGACTGGCATATGTGAAAAATGCCTTTCCTTTTACTTTATACGCATACACAACTATCTGGTGCAATGCAACGCCATGATGATAAAGCCGATATAATGGGCTGGTATAGTACAAACATTTAGTCGGTGCCTTTAATACGAAGACATTTGTGCTTAGGCCAATAGTTTAAAAAAACAGATAAGCAACTTTATTCTAGCTTTCATGTAAACGCTTTTATCTGCATTTTGACAGTTCATTTAATGCACATTACGTTTTGAAGCCAAGAGTTTTGCATTTCATGATCCTTGGGCTGATTTTGGATACTTATCATCATACAAAATACCCCAGTGTATTTGGCACAAAATACTAAAGTATACACCGTATTCCTGCTTATTTTTATACCCAAGAATTTTGCGCATACCCATCTAAAATTTACTGACTTAATACATAATAAAAGGCTGTCACAACATGGATGAGCTGACATCCTCAGAGTCAAAACGCTTCAAAACACTATGGTGATGCTCTGCTCCAGAACTTTTTGAAAATGCAATCCTTGTGATAAAAACCAGGTGTGTGCAAGCTGATGTGAGCAGAAGGCACCTCAGCAACTGAAACTGGTAAACCAATCAGAATTTTAAATTCAGCTTTCCTGTAGGCCAAGCCTGTATGTTATGGTGAAATTAAAAGATAAATTATATGAATGACATTATTTTTACTACTTCAATAACAGTAGTATATTGACTGATTTGTTTATCTTTTAGCCTTGATGTAAACATGTAATAATTATCATGACAGTCCTGACAGTCTTAAAATAAATAAACATAAAAATATATATTATCTTGCTGATCTCCAGTCAGTTACATAACGCAAAGTGCAGAAAAATAAAGAAGAAATATCTGCCTGTACCTCAAAACTAAAACAAGTCTTGAAAACCAACAAAACTAAAACGCAAAATAAGTATGGTCACCAATAGAAGAGTTTAACTCTTAATAAAGAGTTTAATTTTTTGCTAGAAAAAAACTGCATATCTATATTTGCTGGTTTTAAGGATGAGCGAGTCCAAGTCACTACATTTCCTGCGGTGCTAAAGAGACGCTCTGAGGCAGCACTTGTGGCTGGTACACAAAGATACTTGCGGGCTATCTTGCAAAGTCGTGAAGTCGTGGCTAAAATATGTGCGGGGTGTATGTATCGTATGTATATGTTTATGAACTGCTTATCCAGTGTACTCAGGCTTGGTAACCGCACTGATGGGCATCATATCTTTTGCGATAAACTCTCTTACTGCTTGAGTAATTTTTACGTGCCGTTTTGAAGTACATTCATATGGAGTTACGCTTTCAGACAAGTGAAGTGAGGTAGCAATTTTAGCAAGGCTGGTTTCGCACAATACCTGACGCCGTGCAGCTTCTTTTTTTTTAAAGCCAAAATAGTCCCACACACCTGACGTACTGTTCCTTTTTGACAATGACGTTTCCGCAGGGTCCGTTTTTGTAAATCCGTTGTACAACAGGTTAAAGTGCAACGTCGCTTGCCAAGTTTACGCTTTCTCTGCAAACTGCTTTACTCTCGCGTGTCACGTGACCAGAGTGTAATCGCGTATGATCGCATAATTGTTGTAGTATCATGCATTACTTTATTTTACTAATGAAATTACTATGAAGTGTTTCTGATATTAGTAGCACCAACATGAATATCAGGAATAATCCACCTGAAGATCAAAGTGCACTATTGTTGTTATTGCTTATTTTTTATAATTGTTAACAATGTCATTCCCGGCTACCTGCCAGAATTCACTGAAAGTGATGTCCTGAGAAATCACGCCTGTCTTTCTGACAGCAATAATTCTCTCAATAGCAGAAAAACACATGCCTTTAATATTTAAAAAAAATATATTGTGGATTCTTAGAATTAGTTAGTATACATTAATAAATAAATAAATGCTTCTCAAAACCCAATTTCACAAATGATCAGAAAAATAATTTTTGAATGAGTTGTAAATGCCACGATTGAACCTACTACATGGTGGAATTGTGGATGCATTTAGCCTCCTACAGGGGGAGTTGGTGTTTAATTTTTGCCCTTCTCCAGCTGTTGGGTTGGAGGAGCGCCGCTGAGATTCACAGCTGTAGATCTTCAGTTCGCTCATCGGTCAGGGATGCTGACGGGACATGTCAAGAGAAGAAGCGAGCGGAATCTAACTGCTCTTGGACTGTTCTTCTTTATAACGAAGACGTAAATCAGTGTAAAGGCATTTGAAGGAAGTTCTTTCTGTTTAAAAGTGTTAAAAGGAAACTGATTAGTTCTAGTACTAAATCAAGTAACATCTAGCTGCTGAGCGCATTCTGACGCTACACGTGAGTAGTTTTTTTACAGTTATACTAAATTTCACAGAAATTTAGTTTCATCTATCAGGCTATAAGTACACCCAGCTACACTGCAGTCGAGTTCCTAAACGCGACGCAACGCAAGTTCCCATTACAATCAACGGAGGTGATGCGCGCTTGGAGTGGAGACGGATGCGTTGATTGTAATGGAAGCGTTTTAGTTCCTCGCGTCGCGTCACACTGTAGTCGAGGTGTAAAACTTAACTGTCTTATTCGATACAATTCATATAATTATTTGTCTTGTAGTGGCAGATCAATTTTAAAATGTTTTCGGAGGGAGGACGCTTGACTCTACTCACTGGGATTTTGATCGTGGCGCTGTCGTGTGAAGCGAGAGGTGAGTCGTGTAATGAAGACTGTTATTCATTCATTAAGACTTGATTAGAGACTGTTTCCACTGAAAATAAAGTGTTGCATCTTACAATCTAGCTTTTGATGGACAAGATTTTTCATGGTTAACTGTCCGTTTCTTTAACTTTTGCCCCTTGTTGGAAGGAAATTCTGAAGTATTATTTCAACGAGTTTTTTAAAAAGCATAGGAGAAACATAAATTATTATATTAGGCCTTTAACATCTTATTTTTACTTGTATTATTTTATTTGCATGTTATAGAGCATTTGTTTTTACAAATTTGTGGATGTGTTATTTTGGATATTAAAACAAACTTACAGTTTGCTGTAATGCTAAAATTTTAAAGTGACCTTTTGCTGCTCAATTTGTTTATTGACTACATTAAGCACATCAGAGAGTGGCCATATGCTGTGTTTACTAACACAAGCAGACTAGTTGTGGGCACAAAAAAAATCATTCTTTTGATGTCACATCTACATCTGCACTGGGGTGCATCGGGCCAAACAAGAGGTCCCTGTTTCTTGAACTGTAGTGGAAATTTAGTGGTGCATAACTCAGGGTTCCCTGCCAAGTTTGAAAGAATTTTACATGGATCAAAGTGAAACTAATGGCACTTACTGTGTTGGAGATTGTGTACTGTTTTTCAAACTGAGTCGATGTACTATGAAAAGGTGTGGACCTTCTCCATGTACGTCATCAACCTGCTGTGAACCTAAATGACATTTTACAGTCTCACAGAATATAAACAATTGTGTTTGCAAAACGATAAAACATGAGCGTGTTATGTAATATCCTAGCTTATTAAGATAATTCTCAATATGACCATCCATATTTAAAATTTCTTTGAAATAATGCGTTAATTATACTACTCTTGCTGGGATGTCAGCCCTGTTTATCCTTTATGGCATCTTAACCATTGTTTGTCTTAAGCCACTTTTATCTGAAACAACACTGAGTCTGCCATAATAAATCTGGAAGAGTTAAGTCAAGTATTTACTCTGCTAAAGGTGATTACTGTTATTGAGCCCATAAGAATGCCAGGTTAACCCTGAGTTCAAAGCCTGACCTCTTTATAGGTAAACAAACCATTGTCTTACCCGTTTATTGGTCCATCTGTTGACTTTTAGCTCCCTGACTGAGTGCTAAATGTATGTACAGGCCAGTCTTGAGGGGGTTCACAATCTGTGTTATACTTGGATTGTTGTTTTCCTTTTTCCCCTATTACAGCCATTCGTGGAATGTTGGATATTTTCCCCACTATCTATGTTTGTAAAGCTGGGAATGAGAAAACAGCAGTGAGATATATGGCTTGTGGGTTAGGTACATTTTGGAACCACACATTGTGGTAGTACACTGGTAAACACATTCTATTAGGTTGTGGTTAGTGAGGTGTGCATCATTGTTTAGGGTTACTATTACAGTGGCATTCCTAGTTTAAGCTCTGAGAAGACAAACAGTTGTTTATTGTTATGAAAATATTATTTTTGTTCTGAATTTGCTTTCATTCATTTGTCAGACGCACGTGCCCTTGGTTAAGAGGGTTCATTGTTAGTCAAAGTGACTCATGATGCAGTGAAATGTAATACTGAGATTAAGAGTAGTGATATTTTGTAATATTTAGTTAAGTAGTGATATTTTGGCACATTGTGTTAAGAGCGTTGTTGTGTGACACGTGTTTCTTGAGAATTGTGGCGGAGCGGAACCACAGCTCCTCTGTAGAAAAAGCAGATTGTATCAGAGCAGGTCTTTCCTGATTAAATGTGTATTTTAATACTGCTTCATGCCTTCATTTGCCAGTTCTTGTTTTACTTTTGGAAATAGACCATGAGTAGTATTTTAAAGATTATTGTCCACGAGTACACAAGCTGGAAATCAAATGCAAAATCAACAAATGTACTGCAAAAGTAAAAATGTAAAATGAAAAACAGCTGGCATCTAATATCATAACTTGGCCATCATCATACCACCTAGGGTGTGCATGTAGCAAAAAATCTAATTAAGAAACTGAGCACAGTGTGAAACACTAGTACAGCAGTGTAAACTACTCTTGTTAACCTCAGTTTCTCATTAGTTTTATTAAACACTGCTGACCTCAGATGGACATGACTTTGCTCCAGGAACCCTTACACACACAAACACACCAGCCAGCCCAGACAAAGTGTGAACACAGCGGTTTGAGAAATGTTCTTGTTTGGCCTTTCTCTTGTGTGGTCAGATATTTCCTGTTTCTCACTAACTTTCCTGCTGGTGAAAAGACGCTGACTGCTTTCTCCCAAGAAAACGTTTAATTCCTGTGGCACTTTGCCTGGCCGTTATGAGCAGCAGCTCAAAGCTTGGACGTTTTTCTCCACGTTCGTTCTGATCTGGCACATGATTGCTGCTGTGGAGCGTTTACATGAGGTTGAAGCGAAACAAACCGTGGCCTTGCTAATAAATATAGCGCTGTGATTTATGCACTTGACCGGTCGTATAGCTTGATGAAAGGGAGAGCTGTGTATTCAGCAGTCAGGGTAGTTAGCGACTGTTTAAAAAGGCACATGTATCAAAGCCTTGGGTCATGCTTTATAAAGGGTTCAGAAATGGTACAGGGCTTCCTCTTTATTTTAATGCTTTCTTGTCCCCTTCTTTCAAATATTTAAATCAGTTCCAGACTCTGGGGTTGCGAGCAGGAGATGTTGGTCCTCACACTCCATTGACTTCAATGATCTACCTTTAAAGTAGAAATAGCTTTGATAAGGACAGGGGAAACAGGCTGCAGTTATGTAGTACTGGTTTCTCAGCAGGTGTCAGGATCTCTGAGTTCATTAAACAGATAATGCAACACTGCAGGCAGGCCTTGCTTATCAAACAAATGATAATGGGCCAACTCTGTTGGAGCCATACTGCGCCTGTGATCTGGCTCTGCAGGACAAGAGTAATGCAGACGTCAGTCGCCGAACTGCTTTGGCTCAGCAATAGAGAAGCCAAAGGCAGTGTAATAGCATAGATACATGAATTAAGCTATGAATGATTAGTAGGTCTGCACAGAAACTGCATCTGTTAAGTACAGCAAAACCCCCTGGTGCTTGTGTTAATTTGTTACAAGTTATTGTTTAATATTTCAGCTGATTTGATAGTGTATCTTTAACTAGAAGTAAGATTCAGTAGTACTCAAGCAGAGTAGCACGTTTGATTTGGGTTGATTGTGGGAGTATAGCTGTGTAATTCTTCGCAGTGTAGAAAATGTTAGAAAGTGGGCAGAATCCGTGTGCTTTGAACCTAGTAATTCATGCTGCCAAGGATATAAAGTATTACGTCTGTTTCAGTCCATTTAACATGGCACAGTAATTCCTGTCATTTCTACTCAACTCAGTTTTCATAGTTTCTTTTAAATTTCTTCATAAAATTTTAAATGGCCGAACGAGTGCAGTAAACTTATCAGTACAGTTTTGGCACGTTTTAATTTCAGTTAACAATTAATTGGCAACAATTCAATTTGAGTTTATTGAGATGTACATATAATTTGTAGGACTGTATGTTTCTTCATTGTGTGCGGTAATTATAAATTCAGTAAGCTGTTACACTTGCACTGATTTCTGCATTTACTGTATCCTGTGTTCAAGAAATTATGTACCTGGCACGTCATTTGTTGTGTTGAAAATGAGTGAGTTGAAAATGCCTAAGGATACAAACAGCTGTAACCAGAGCTGCTCTTATCTGCCTATCTGTCTGCATGCACTGGAGACAGAGTTATTGTCTGCCTGTCTGTCTGTAAAGGCTGTGAACTGCAGAAGTTAAACACAGCACAAATATACCTTTTGTTGCACATTGTCATAACTGTAAGAAAAAGTCAGAGTGCTTTTGCAAGGAACTTTGTGTAAAGCTTGTGATGTTGAGTTCATGTTACACGCATGTGTTTGCATGCATTTGTACATGTGTTTGTAATCTGGCACCATTTTGGAGATAATTATGAAGGTGATTTTACTTAACACATTATCCATCAGTAACATTATTTTCCTGCTGGAGTGTTTTGTCCTACCACTGGAAGTTAGCAGTATGCCTATGTGGCAATTTAGTTGTTCCCCTACTGCTTTTATATAAGGGAAATTTGGCAAATACCTCTGTGTGTGTTTGTGTGTGTGTGTGTGTGTGCTCCTTGGCATTGTAAATGCTGAGCAAGTTAAGCGGCACATTTCAATAGGAAATAATGCAGTTGTTAAATTTGAACATGATGTTCATAATATCATGTCCTGAAGTGAGTGGAGGGTTCAGGCACACACACGCACACAGTAGAACATTAATATCAAAACAGCACTCAAAACTAATGCTGTGTTTTACCCCATATTTTTACATTTTAGATGAAAACCAGAACCGTTTCCCCATTATTCTTCTTTTGAAGGTCTAAACGCTCGCCTTTGTAGTCTGTGATCTATGTTAAACGTGCCCTCACATCACAAACGCTGTTGGTTTTCTGGGTGAAAAGTGAGTTTACGTAAACAAAGCAGTTAATGAGCTGCATTTGTCGGCACTGTATCGCGTTGACGCTGCTCTTTCAGCGTTGGTATTTATGGAGGAGGTATTAAAACATGAAGGAATAGAGCCAAGCCTTTGAACATTTTTATAATCAGGGCTTAGTTAAAACGGTTTTGAGGTTGAATGGTTCTGAAAGTTCAACGATGTTTCCTTCCCTGTGTATCTATGTGTGATACCTGTGACCTACCAAGCTGTGGTGTTTGCGCAGGTGGGAGAGGGCAATAAAAGATTGAGAACTGCCATTCCACTTTTGTTTCCCCCATTCCTGTGTGCTGAGCTTGTTGGAGCAGGGTCCTTATACAAGACCAGGCCGCGCGTTCGTCATGTACAATTTGCTCTGTGTGGAAGGTTCCCTGTCTCACTAGACAAGCCTTCATTGGAGTTTCTTTATCCCCTGTTTAAAGTGGGATTATGTTGTGTTTTACGGTGGGATTACAGGTGTCTAACATAACAAGCGTCAAACTCTCAATGTCAACTGTGAGAGATCCTCGTCACTGTCACAATGTCTCTAAAGTAAATCCAATATCGTATTTCCTGCATTTGTGTAATTGACATATTTTTAAGCAGCAGCATTCCAGGAATTTGGAACCCGTGGATGGACAGAAGGTATCCCATTTCCTAGCGTTTTGGTCTAGTTTATGTTCTCTTACCCTTATTGGTGAGTTGGGTCCACTTTTCCCTGGGTCATTGCAGTAGGTCAAAGACTGAGGGAAGGAAAGGCACCAAGACTGTTAACACAAACAGTGATCATGCTGTGTCCTTTGGCATAACAGAGATGCGGCCACTACGCTTCAGGATTCATGCAGAACACAACGTTAGCGATACCAAGGTCATGGGTTCGAAACCCAGGAAACAGAGAAACTGATTAAAATGTCTCGCTTGAATGCAGTGTAAGATTAAAGCATCTGTTGAATGCATCAATGCAAAGGTGAACCAGAAGAAAAGGCAGGTAATTCAAAAGGGCTTTTTCTGTTCTCTGTGTAATGCAGGGTCAATTGTGATTAATAACATCAGCTTCACAGATGCGTTGTGTGCAGTCTTGTCTTTCACGAACAGCTGCGTCTGCTCTAGCACGCAATTCTATCAGTGTCATTGCAACAGCAGTAGCTGACGCTGCAAGGCATAACTCAGTATGTAAACAAATGAAAGAAGGGAGAAAACAGAATGGAGAAGAAAAAAAGAGGAGAATTAAAACAGAGCCAAACCAGGATTAGAAACATTGCGTGTGATGGCTGTCGGCTGGGATTTTTGACACAAAGGCCGAGCTTTAATAAGCAGGTGCTCATTAAGGTGCTGGAGCCCGGGCTACTCAACATTAACCCCGAAACCCTGCAGTGCTCTGGGTCTGTTTATGAGGCTGGGTTTGGCATGTCACGATGCCCTTCCCTGTGGTCTAAATTGCTGGTGGTCCAAATGAGGAAGAAACAAATAGGGAATGCTGTCCTACACTGAAGAAATAGGAGATGCTGTCCTACATCGAGTTTCTGAGGTTGATGGATCATTACCTCACGTTGGGGGGTCTGTAATGCTGATCAACAAAGCAGGGAGGCAGTCCATTACCCAGTGTGATCCAAATTAATCAGTTATATACATTATATATACAGTTGGCTTATTGGTCAGTAATATGATGCTCAGATTTTGTGGATCTATCAAAATAAATCTTTATATTTTTAAAGTAAAAGGTAAAAAGTTGTTATTATTGAATGAATGGCAATAAAAGCAGCTTTCTATAAAACAGGAAATATGTATAAAGCAAACTTACTGCACACTACAAAGTTTACCATTCTAAACCCATAGTGTTTATCTTTAGTAGATTTTTTCAATTTTATAATCTTAGGCATTCCTGTTTGCTAGTTTTGCTAGTTTGAAAGCTTTAGCAATTTTCCGCCGTAGTTAGCATTATCCACTACTGGTCACTCTTCTGAAAATGGGACCACGGCAGCCCAATGACATATAGGGACCTTTTATATGGCACTTACAGCCAGAGAGGCTTGTATGTCATCTCCAGCTCTCAGAATATCCCTGACAGGGGTGAGGGTTTGACTGATGACGAAGCTGCAGAGAGTCACTCACCAAATGCCCCAGCTGGTGGCTTAAATGTCACAGGATCACCTGAGATCATTGGCATCTGCTTCTCCGGCCAATGTGCCTAATTAGGTAAGATGGATGTCACCAGGATTGTAAGAAGTCAGAGTGATACATGACAGCCTTCTGTCACTGTAATTTATGGGGTCAGTGGATGACAGGCAGCTGCTCTGTGTCCTCTTCAAGACTTAATGGAAGGTACGAGACCTCAGCGTGGCCCTTAAACACCAGAGGAAAATGTCAGTACAGACATGGCAGAGTGTAGGAGCATCAACACAATTGCTTTGTCATAGTTCAGGAGACTTAACAGAGATCTCAGTTTTATTAAGGCATTAATTATATCTCATTTGTTTGCCTTTGATTTGGAGATAAAATTTAGAGATAAAATGGAGAAAAATTGCTTTCTACATTAAAAAGCAGAAAACAATGACAAACGTCTCCTCCATTTATTCTCACTGCAGTCTTAAGAGAAAGACTTGAGATATTAAAGAGATCTCATTTGTGTTTCGTCTTCTCTTATGAGTTGTGATTTTACGCTGACACAGCTCCTTCCACGCCCTCTAAATGAACCTCGTGAAATTGTACCCGTCAGATGTGCCGCCAAAATATTCTGTAGCGTGTAAGCACCCAAAGAATCACACACATGTCGTCAGACTGCAGCGAGGCCCTATTGAGTTAGCGTGGCTCCGGAGAGCAATTGGTCGAGACTCAAGATCTGATTACACATGGTAGAGAGACAGCTGTGAGCTGTGGCTTTGAGAGAACCAGAGCTTTCAGAGAAAACTAAAGGGAAGTCAGTGTGTGTAATTGGACCTGTTTACCTAGTCATCTTCTTAGTTTGTGTCAGAGAAGGTGGCCCTGTGCAAACAGCATCGGGCATGAATCTCAAGCATTATCTCTCACTGATAAAAGAATCACATTCCATACCCAAGACCAGGCGCTGCAGTGTTTGGTCTGTTTGGCTTTATCATTGATCACATGCAGAGTCCTATATCAGGCATCCACGCACAGCTCTCCTCCCCTTTCTCAGCAGATTCACCAGGAGAAGATAACGCAATAAAGCTGCTGCCAAGATCACATGACAGTGTAAGATCAAACTCTAGATGACCTGGCAGAAGCTGCCCTCTGATTGGCTGGTGGTGTTATCTCCTTCATGGAGGAGGTAGCATTGTATCAAAACATCAAGATGCGTAATGCGTTCTGTTTTAAACAATTATGCACATAACATACTGGATGAGTGGCATTTAAAATGGGGTCTAAAAGTTCGATACCACTTGTGAAAATGCTCATATTTTACATTTTTGTAATTTAATACATTTTCTTTTTACTTTGTGATTTTCTTTCATATTATATAATCAACTTTGAGTGAAAAGTTGAAGTTAATATTGTCAGTGTCAGAAAAATTGCAGAACACATTTAAATACTTCTTATTCATTTCACTTTTTTCAATTAATTTAATTTAGCAAAATTCCACAATTATTTATTACCAGTTTAAAATTAAATTCTAAATCCTAGATTTAAAATCCTAATTGTTTAAAAAACAGTTACAGACTTTTGGACCAAAAATGTATTTTGTATTTTCTGTGTGCGTATTTCATGGAAAACAAACCCATGAGCTTGGTGCCGGTAACACAAGCTGAGCAACAGGAACTGTTACTGGTGTTTAACATTTTATTCAATTTCTGCTGAACATTTCTTTAATATGTGGTCAGGCTCTGTTGAACAGATTCGTAACAGCAACTGGGTGATTTAAAGCTACAATTTTCCCCCGGTCGTCTGACAGAAACATGTGCAGCACGGCCGCTCGCTCTCACAATGGTTTGGACTGTTTGGGTGTTGTGTACTCATGTCCTCTGACAGCAGCGCTTAATTAACTGTCTGCCATGCCTGGATCGCTCAACCAAAATAGTTCTCAGTATAACTCCTGCACTTCTCTTACACGCCACCGCCTGCCCCCTTTCTCTCTTTCTTTCTCTCTCTTCCTGCGTTTGCCTTTGATAGCCATGTCACTTCCTCTGTTGCGATCATTTATCTGTTTGAAGCTCTTCATGTGACACCAGTGATGTTCGTCTAAGACTGTGAAAGCTACCCAGGCTTCAAAGTGCTTCCACTGCGGGCTATGAGGCCCGTTCATAAATCCTTTCAGAAATCAAAAACCCATATCAAGATGTCTCAGACAGAGCCGGCCAGTAAAGCAAAGCATGCTTTGTAGAGCAATACACTGGTAATCTATAAACATGAGACTCTTTATAACACAGATGTAGAGATTTAACAGGTTATATATTAAATTCGTTCTATAGACTCATTATCGTATTAACAGTGATTCGTCTTTGTATTCATTTACTGCAGAGTCAGGGTGGCAATAAACACGTATGAACGTAATGTGGCATCAGTTTATTGATCTTGTCTTGGTCTCAGATGTGTTGTGGACGGGTGTTTTCTGGGAGGTCTGTCAAAGAGCCTCACCACGCAAGGCCTGCACATGGAGACAAGATGGTTTTTTTGTCTCCATGTAAAAACATGGGTCTTTCTCTCTTTTTGTTTTTTCTTCTGTCACTCAGTAGTGGAGCTATTATAGATACACAGATTCACATGCATATGAAAAATACAGTGTAACTTTAAATGGAACAACATTTTACAACATACTAGCAAAGATGAGACATATAGAATGATGATCTACATATTCTACAATTCGACTGTTACCTTAACCCAAAATACTTCACTCTACATCTAAACATCTGCCTTTGAAATACAGTAAACCATTCACCACAAACTCACATCAGCCCAGACATTTAAGGTAGTTCCCCTCTCACCACTCAGTGAGGCTCTTTATCACTCAGTTCAGATAAGAGGCACTATGAAAGTTTACACAACTTTCATGGTGTATGACACCTTAACCAGCTCACATAAAAAAGCATTTCTGTCATTTTTAACATGATTCTGTAAAAAACAGGTTCCCTGAAAGATGGAAGGGACCAATTTTGAACAACATTCCCAGGTTCTTTTTGTCCTGTTTCTCCCAGGAGTCACAACTTTCTGCTGACACATTTTAATGCAGTCACGATGTACCCTGTGTTAAACCCATGGAAGAAAGAGTCATAAGCTATTTTTAGCTTCTGCTCTACTGTAGTCACCAGGTTGATTTAATAATACTTAAGCAAACCAATTAAGGTTGCCCTCTGGCTTTCCATTCATTCAAAATAAATATCACCAGTGAAGTCCACCCATTTCACCCTCACCAGTGAAAAGATCCATTATATGGTGAAGGAGCCTGCCAATTAAAAATAATCTTTATTATAAACACACTGTACTGTTTATAATACAGTACTGTATTATAAACTGTATTCTTTTCCAAAGCCTCCAAAATATTTATTAAGTTACCAGTTGTTTTAAAGGCCAACATTTAGGAATTGTGTACAATTCCTCTCACATAGGTTTGCCTCCAGCTGTGATGTTCATTTCCACCTTTTGCTGCTCTGTTGGCAGAGAGGAATTTTTCTACCATTCTCAGAGAATTCTAGGCTCTTCTCGGTCTAACATTCTGGAATTTACTGTAATTTAATTCCAGCACCAAAACGACCTTTTCTTTTTCCCGTTTCTGCCCTTTTGGCACTTTCCTGGATGGCAACCAGCAACTTCAGGTGAAAACATTTCATTCCAACTGAGAGACATGAAAGCCAGGCGAGTAAAGCTGAAGAAAAGAAGTACATTTAGGGGCAGTGTCATTTTTCAATTTCCATAATTTTGGCGGTTCTCATAGCAGCTGGAGTAGCGGTAACAGGATGTGACAGTACCAGGCATGAATGAGAGGTGCCTTCCAATGTACACACACACACACACCAGTGCTAATCCTGCTCAACCAGGCCAAGGGAAATGGAAAGCCAGTGTTCATAGGAGTTTTCACAAGTTGCAAGGAGTGGATGAAAAGGACGTTGTGCATGTAAGGAAAGAAATTCCCCATAAATTCTTGTACCTAACTTCGCTCTCAAAACATTTTTTGTGGGAACGTGTGTATTTAGAGCAGGACAGAAAGCCTTTTTCCTCATGTTAATGATTTTGTGCTTGTAGTGCATGAAAGATTTGGAGGTGTCTTTGCACTCATTGTACACTAAAGCCACAAAGGAGCATTTGAGTCCAGTGAGTGCATTAATCTTCACAAAAATCTGTTCCACACACTTTAGTCACTTGGTCCCTCATGTTTCCTTCCATACAAACAGAAGTAAACAAGGGGAGAGTTTTCCTGCTAACACTGGAATATTACATTGCAACTTTCTGAAATACTTTATTCTGATTGGTCAATCACAGTATTCTCTTTTAAAGTATATTTACTCTATATAATGACAGCTAGTTATGGTTAATGTATAATTTACCATTGTCAATTTCCTACACTGCTGTATTTTCGTATCTTTTGAAGCACTCTGCATAGTAAAATAATTATAACTTAAATCAATGTTTTATGTCTATTTGATGTAATTATCCACTTTACATGATCCCTTACTTATGCAGTTCGGCATATAAATATGAATACATGACTACCATTTGCAAGGAATGTTGAACTCCAGCATTTGTTTCTCCTCCAGGTCCTCCATGGGTAAGTCGCCACGTGGAGGAGAGACCGACAGCAAAATTGGGCCGCACGGTACGTCTGCCATGCCCAGTGGAGGGCGACCCCCCTCCGCTGGTGCTGTGGGTAAAGGATGGAAGGAACGTGAACCCAGGATGGACCCGCTACAAGGTTCTGAAGCAGAGTCTTAAGATCAAAGAGGTGGAGCTGGAGGATGCTGGAGAATACATCTGCCGCGTCACCAATGGATTCGGCAGCCTCGCGCTCAACTTTACACTAATTGTAATAGGTAAGAGCTGCCTCCCACAACTCCACAAACACACCACAATGCTTTATTTCTCAGTTCTTCATAGTTACGTTCACCCTGATGCCACCTCAGTCGTCCAGGCTAAATGAAAACCTGCACTATTGCACACAAAATAGATTTGGGTTTTAGAGCTGGCACTAGACTGATGGTATTTAAATGATTTAATATTCTCAGTATTGAAGCATGAGCTTTCCATAAAGAGCATGGACATTTCATATGCCCTCACAAAAGGCTAATTGTGCCACAGAATGGCAGTCGGATTCATGGCGAATCATATTTGACAAAACTGACATCACTGGCACAGGGCAACAAACCAAGCGTGGTTTTAAGCATTTGCATGAAAAGGCACAAGAGGGCATTGTACTGATGGAAATGTATGACTTGTTAGCATTTGCAGGGGCATATGGCACTGTTGCCATCCTGCATTATCAAATCCAGAGAACAAAGGAGGACTTCATGTCTGCCGTCACACAATACCTGCTGTTGTTTATGTAGGGTGTAATTTAATACAGCATTACTCCTTTTAACCAGGTACCTTTTATTTAGCAGAACCTGACAGGCAAGAAAATTAATACACACCTCTCTGGATGGAAGGGGAAAAAATAATGTGGTATTGAGGCATGTTGTGTAGTTTGTATACGGCTGGTTGGAGCCTGCAACAGGATAAGGGGGTTGAGTTGGCTCTGCTGCTGCATGGGACGTGCGGTTCTCCTAAAGACTGTTGAGGGACCGCAGGTTGGACATTTTCAGCCAGAATGTTCTGCAGAGGGAGAGGAGACATAGATGACCTGCCACATTCTCTGCCATAAATCTGTGCTGCACCAGCACTGCCGAGAGGCTCAGTGGACCCTGGAGCCCTCAGCTCTTCCTGTACGACTCACCACGCTCGAGAGGGGATCAAGGCAGCTAGCATGAGGCTGATTATTGTGCCGAGCAAGCTGAGCTGCTTAATTGGCCAGGCTAGTGTGTTTCTGCTCCCTCCCCTCGATGTCTTTGCTGTTGGCCTCCTGTATAGGGAGTAATGGCGGCCTGCTGTTTTCCTGTTTCATCACAGAGAGCACTGAAGGAGTTCAGAGTTATGGGGCATGGGGCTGGTTTACTCCCTTTGGAGTATACCCTGAGTTTACTGGAGTCATTAACTGCAATGACCAATAGCCCCAGAACAAAAGGCCAATTAGAACCTCCTGCTTCAGTGCTTAGGTGTTCAAAGCTGTGACTTGTGGAGGGTAATGACTCTATTAGTTCATTTAGCAGTGATTAAGATGCAGCGTTGTTTTCCAGTAAATGTTGTTGACTAGGTAACTAGATGTACAATTGGCATCTTTAAACCTGTCTGTCTGTCAATCCATCATTATAAATTAAACACTGAAGAGTGAAATATGGATTTTAGAAACACTACATTACAATATGATTTAACTGCGAAAGCATGAATTGCAAATGAGCTCCAATAGGTGGTCTTTTGAGAGATCTTCCTGTGAAACACTTACAGCAAAAAGCACAATAGAGGAACCTCAGTCACGACAGATTGTATCAGGAGAAAGTAATTTTGGTGACATTTAATAGCTCCTGTTGTCATCAGGGAAAGTCTAATCTCTGGCAGGAGTTCCACTATCAACAAGCGCGGACAGAACCAGGCCCTTGTATTTTAATAGGTGTGCAACCTATACCCTAAAGATTTCCTCATGAAAGTGTAATTTCAGGTTATAGTTGATATCAGTCTGCTTCTATCAGACATGGCTGCTGATGGCTTGGTGTAATCAGTTGGCAATAAATCAAGGGTGAGGTAATGGCTGTAATTGAAACCTTAAGTTTTTTCTTTCAACCACAGTCACCGAACGTCGTGCCATGCACATGTGTAAATAGAAACACATTCTTTCAGAAATCATATCTGCAATTGCACATGAGAACAACAAAAACGCCGAAGCTTTAAATATAGACAGAGATTAGTGCTGCTTTATAGCTTTATGGCATTTTAATAGGATCGTTAACTTGCTGCTTGCATATTTTTTGCTGGTTGCATCCTGGCACTGAGAAGTCTGGGAATCTGGGTTTGTAAGAACAACTATTGAGCTTTATCACATTAAAGGTTCTTGTTTCCCAATAGAGGTTGTAGAAGTCATTTGCAAGTTGTTAAATTAATGCTTCACCACATTCCACATTAACCAGTCTCACTATCCACTGGCATGTAATGGAGTCAGATCTCTCTTATATTTCAAAATTTCCCATAGCATCTGGGCCCTTCCTTGCATCCCCTCTCCCTCCTTCCCTGTGGTGGTCCCACAGTCTGCTGCCACCCTGCACCCCTGTGGTTTTAAAGAGCACCACACACTGCCAGCATTGTTTTCTCACAGCACGTCTTAGCTGGAGTCCAAAATAAGAGCTTTTACGTGCGCGAGGTTATATAGTTGTTTTCTGCAACTTATAGGGACAATAAATCCAAAAATAAAATTTTTCATCATTTACTAAATGAAGTTTCTTAAAGTTTCTTTTCCAAATAAAAAATAAACAAATAAAATTGTGACAGCATATACTTGAAATATAGCACATATTGGCACATGGACTTATGATGTGGCACTTTGTGCTTAACCTGTGGGCACTATTCACTCTCATTGTATTTAAAATAGTAAAATACAAACATCATTCAACATCTCCTTTTGTGCCATACAGGTTTAGAATGGCATGAGAGTTCCATTTTTAGTTAATCTTATTTTCATTTTATTTTGACTATGCCTTCCATGAGGGGAGTTTATCTCCAGTTTGTCTCCAACATTAACAGACTTCATACACAATTACACTGTTGCAAACCCTATCTGTCCCTTCTCATGCATTGGCTCCCATTTGTCTGCATTGCTCACCTATCGTGTAGGAGGCTTTTCTGCATGGGGACGCAGCGGGGGAAACTGTGGCTTCCACTCAGGCGGTGGTTTGGGCTGCCTGTTTTATGAGGGGACTGATGGAGAACTTCCAGCAGTGGCCTTTTGTTCTTTGTTTGCAGGCCGTGGGTTACATGTGTTGCAGTTTAGCTAGCGTCCTCCTCACCTAAATGGATAATTGTACCAAAATTGCACTCGCAAGCCAACCTGAGACTGCAGAGGGACACGGTAGGTGGGATGTGGGAGGGGCAGAACTCGGGACCGCAGGGTCCTCCAACGTTGCACCAAAACTCGTGGGTCATACCACCCTGAACAAGTTGGGGTTAAATGGGAATCACAGAACTGGCGTTCATTCATTAGAGATGGCACTTTTAACCTTTCCTGCTCCAAAAAAGATGTGTTTACTCATTTGCTATGGCTGGCCTGAGCTCAGAAAACACAGTGATGCAGTATTTATGTTTAGTCTGATTTACGCCCATTTTCCACGACAGCTTTTTTAGGGGTTAATGCATTTCTCCAATTTAAACAGTCCAAGGGGCCAAAATCATGAAATATTAGCATCCAGAATTGAGTAAAAGAAGTGTACAGTAGAGAGTATTTATTTGTCAGATGTGTAACACGTCACAAGAACTTAGAAATGCCCGACTTTGATCACGTCTGTGGTACTCCGGCGCTGATGTGTTTCGTAATTCTCATTACTTGTAATATGACACGGAGCTTCACAACTCGGGCTTTCAAGAGCGTGTTTGTTTTATTTCTTTCATTGTAGGGAAATAAGCTCAGGCAAGTTCAAAGCACAAACACATGTGGACGCAAATGAATTCATGCTTGGGAGTAACAGAAGAAAAGACATCGCTGAAAAAAGGGGAAAGATGAAAGGATGCTTGATGGAATTGAAACCAGTCCGGTCTCACATAGAATTAAGCTAAACAGAGAGACAAAGAGTTTGTAGTGGCACATACTGTAGGAGTGAGTTCAGGCAAGATAGTGAGCAAACAACAGCAGAAGCAACAGTGAGTTCCACAACAGAGGGGCAGATAATATAAACCAATGAAACCATGTTTAGCATGAAAATACAAACTATTGAGGATGTTTGTGCTGGCTAAAATAATTGATCATATTTCATTATTCACTTATGCAGCTCATTTTCCATGTGTATCAAATTATAACGTTCAGTTCTGGTCCACAAATTTGATTGGCTAAGCATCTGTTTTTCTTGCTCTAATATTGGGGTTTCTCTCAAAAGTGAGCGAGGACAAGTAGGGGACATGATACGATGTGATATTGTATACTTGATATAAATATAATATTTATTGTATTGCCTGTAAAAATGAATATCATACAGTTGTGCTGTTGCTTAAATGATATTGCTTAATAATTTTGGGCTCCAGAAATCTTGATGCCCATCCTGGTTTTCCTACCATGTGCAATTGAAACCAGAACTTAATCACACCATGGCTTTGGTTTCATGGCACACAACTAAGCCCTTTCTCAGCTGCCGGGGCAGCAAAGGTTTTAATTAAACTAAAAGGATGCAAATTACCCACCTTCATCAGAGTGCCACATTAAAGGGCCTTTCATCCACCTCATTAGAGAGGCCAGAGGCTGGGCCGGGCCCTCTGCAGGATGCTCCAGACTACTCCGCTCATGGCAGAGAACACAGGCACATTAGGTTTGGCCAATTTCCTCCCAAGTCACCCACTGTTGCTGCACACCACTGGCTCTATAAAAGATACAAGGAGACTTCTAATTACCCTTTTCTCCTCTGCTCCTTAGTAGCTGTCCCTGCTGTGAATGCACCAACACTCTCTAATTTGCCTCTTAGACTTATGGGGATAAGTTATGGAGCACTAATGGGGATATGCCAAATATAAAGTCAGAAATAAGGTGTAATGCGCAACTGACAAAAAACTAACAAAAAATCATCATATATTGTTGGGAAAAATATCAAATCATGTTTTCTAAAAGCATGGGCGCTTACCTGCGTTACCCACCCACTGCTTTTGTTTTGTTTTTTTTGCTTTGCTTTGATTTAATTTGGCAGGATAAGTGCTTGCTTTGCTAACAGTTTCATCTATTCTATTGTGTTTTACTTTGATCTCTCTCCAATATTTTTGAATACATTTGAATACATGAAAACACATATCTGTGCTCTCTTCAATAAAGATTTGTTTTCATCAAGGACTTGGACAGAAAAACAAAAAGATTGGAAGAACTCAAAAGGACCGGAAAGTGCTGGAAAGTTTTTCTTTATGGTACTAAAACCAAAAAATGCACCAGCTCATACCTTTTTATTCTTAGTACTATAATCATACTATGGCAAATAGTATTGGCAATGTTTTCCTTTGATTTATTGGAACAGGCATGGTTTCAGTTAGTGATAGATTATTACCTTAAAGTACAGCAGGTCTTCAGCCAAAAGAACACAGTAATGTTTCTCCATGATCTTGAATTTTATTAGGTAGAATTTTATCTTTGGTAGAAAAAAGGTAAGGGAGACCGTTTGCTTTTGATGATTATTTTATTTAGATGTTTCCTCATCAATGAAAGTCAACAGCGACATTTTAGCCTGCTTTCTATTCAGTTTGTTTTGCTTTGATTTTATTCCCCCGGCATGTGCAGCCCTACATAACAGAACTACTGCGAGTCTGCGACGTATGTTTGCGCACAGGTATGAATGGAGAATGAAGCTTTTGAAGGTGCTGCTTTTAAGTCCGTCCCAGTTGGAAATAAAAATGTAAGCCTTATTAGCGCTGTGTCCACATGACGATCATTTGTAAGCTGATGTTGTAGAGCTGCCTTTAGACCTTTCTAGACCAAACCTACCTTCTCTGGAAAGTCCATCCCCATTGTGCCTCTGGGGCAGCAGCAGAGGAAAAGAGGCCCCTGTTCTTTGCTTCAGGGCCCCATGGCTGCCATTTTCTTCTCCCTAAGCCAGGACTAATAGTGCAAAGTAAGTGAGTAAGCTAGAGTGAGTTAGTTAGTGAGTTAGATTCACCCTTCAACAGACCAGAAAATGGAGAGCGCAAGGTTGGGCTCTAAGTAAAACCACTTTAGCCAACATAAAGCTTTGCTGATTCCACTTTGCTGCTGCTGCATAATTCTCCTCCCCTGTGCGCCATCGGCTTACTTTTGCTCCTAAACCCCAGGGCCAATGTTAACAATGGGCTGAAGGCTGGTGAAAACACTTTTGCTAGCTTTGGCCTGGTCTGTCTGAATGCCTGTGTTAAGCATGCGAGGCCTAGCCTCAGCATATGAGGATTAGCATGGACAAAGATGTGGCGCTCCCTCCGCTCCAGCTATGCACACAGCCTCAGGACAGCATAAACTGTAGAGAAACAGTACAAAAACAAACTGGCTTTCCAAGCTAAAGAGCCATTATGTTAAACACTGTACGTGAAAACTAAAACTATACAGTGGAGCTCAAAAATTAGACCATGTTGAAAATTTGCTTTTCTTTTTCAATGTAAATCTAGAAATAGTTTCAGGTCTTTAAAACAAACCACAAATGCATATATGAAGAAAGAAAATGTTTTTTTTATTAATGAAGAAAAATAGGATTTCATCAGGAATTAAAGGTCACTAATTAAGCATAAGCTGTTTGTTAGTTTGACTGTTAAATTATGTACAAAATGTCCCAAATTCTCAAATCTATAAGAACATTAAAGTTTCCATAATTTTTTTGTGTGGGGAATATAAAAAAATAATTGAATATTAAAATAAATACATAATAGAAAGCTTTTCACTTGCGGACTTAGTTTTTTATGGAACAAGCCTGAAAGACTTTAATCAAAATAATGACTTGCCTTTAAAAAATATAGATCCCAGATGGTGGTCTTCATTTATTTTCTTTTACCATTTATTGCTTGTTTTACTAACCTTTGACCACCAAAGAGTTCATGGTACCCTAACATTCATGCTGGTATAACAGTCATTACAGTAAACCTGTTAAATGTTCCACTGTGTATATTCAGCTCTACGTCAAGAGAGTAGTAACATTATAATTTTGTTTTTGCTTGCTCTCCTGAACTGAAGTACTAGCTGTACCAACCAATGATGATGGCGGTTGAGCAGAGCTATGGAAAGAAATTCATTAGTTTTCATTTAGTAGCTTCATCGCCTACTCATGTGAGAACCGTTTGTTGCCACAGTGTTGACACGTGGCTGGTTGATTTGGGATTGCCCAGAATAAGTAATGTTGAGTACATAAAGATGTTGCACACCACTCATGTGTGTCTGTTTTCAGTCTCTGGATTCGGGGGAGTGAGAATGGCTTCTCTGTACATTCCTGTGTGCCGTGCCAGAGAAATTCATCCCAAACAAAGAAGGGCTCTCAGCTCTGTCTGTGCAGCTCAGGTTAAAGTCAGTTAATTGGTTTCCTGTCCAGGGTTAAGTCAACACGGTGTTGTGTCTTAAACAGCGTGGAAACTGGAGAGAAGAAACAATATAGCAGTGTTTGCTCACCCCTGACTCGCAAATGTCTTTAAAATAATACGCCGGTTTAGCCTTGTTATCGTTCCCATAGAGTTCTAAAACTTCATCAGTTCCGGAACAAAACACACCATCTTTCGCGCACCTACAGTCCAGTGATCTCCAAGCAAAATGGTTCGTTTTTCGCACAGTGGGGCTCCGCTCGCTTGCCGAGCACTACAAATAAATCTCACCTAGTGTTGCCCTTTGCATTGACCCGTTCATTCAATGTGATTTACACAACACCGTTTGTAGCCTTTAATAGCAGCTATGAAGATGAAAGCGCTTATATTGTTGGAGAAACATCTGACTGCTGATTTATAGAGCAATATTAAACGATCCTTTAAAGTACAGCTGAGAACACGAGGATTTTGGTTTGAAATGTAAGACTGGGGTGTTTAAGATCTTAGTGGTTTCAGTTATGCTGTTAAAAATGAAACCTCTTCATACTGCGTTTAATCCACAAATGCTAAAACAAGCTGATGTGTAAATTGCTTCCTGCATAGCAGAGATTTGCTTGAAATCGTTGTCAATAAGCCTTGAACGTTTTATCTGTTTACAATAAGAGCAGTGTTTTCAGGCTGGTTTTAGTGATGTTTAGTAGTAAAAATGTTTTCTGGGACCTATAAAGGGCCAGTTGTTAGACATGGAAGCTGTCACAAGGGATATGTATTAGAGTTCCAAATAAAATTAAAGGTTTTTGAGTCTCAAAAGGTCCCCAGAACAGGAAATGTTAAATAGTTTACATTTTTTAAGCCAAGGGTTTAAGGTATGTGCTTATATAAAAATGGAATTTAAAAACTATTTCCTGATTTCCCCTACATGTGTGTTTCAATAGTGAAGTATTATAAAAATGTATAACACTTTCTTTCTAAAAAGGTTTCTCAGAATCTGCTTATACTTTCACTTACAATTTCCATGTAGAACAAAAATAATGAATCTGGTACAATAACAGTAAATGTTTATAAATTGTATTTTTCAGATGATTCAGCTGTACCACAGGGCCAGCCTCCATTAGCTGCAGCAGAACCCAACGCAGAGCCCATACTGCAGGACCCGACAGGACCCCCGTGGGGTAAGCGAGCGATACACATCCTCCTCAACTTTCACTCTGCATTACTTAGCACATGAGGTCATCAGCGTGGGCCGTGTTAATGGCAGCATCCTGAAAGGATGTAGACAAAAGACAAAGACAAAAAGTTAATTTCATCATAATAAAGATGTCTGACTACTCAATACAGTACGTTTTGTCATCCATTCGTAGCCTCATGCTGTAGATTTTGTTTGTGCCTCCACAGTGAAGCCACGCTTCAGCCAGCCAACAAAGATGCGCAGGCGTGTGCTGGAACAGCCCGTTGGCAGCTCGGTGCGGCTCAAGTGTCTGGCCACTGGTAATCCAACACCGGTCATTACATGGTGGAAAGACCAGACCCAGCTGCCCAGCCCACACCACAGTAAGCGCCCACAGTGGACTCTGACTCTGAAAAATCTTCAGCCTCAGGACAGCGCCAAATACACCTGCCATGTCTCCAATGCAGCTGGTCACATCAATGCCACCTATAAAGTGGATGTAATTGGTTAGTTGTGGTACCCACTTCATTACAATATTTAGATACATTAAAAGGTTCAACAGTTTTTATCACTTATATCACACTCAAATACTGTATCAGATACTGTATCTGATGGGAGGTACTGTATCATTTGTATTTGGATGTTTTGTCAGTTTTATTGATATGGGTAGTAACAAAATGACAGATTAAAAGTCAGATTTGAACCTGTGTTGTCTGTATGAGCACCATGACACAACAGTGTCAAAACTATTGTTTCAGGGTAGCCTTGAAACCATACTTTCAGCATAATTGATTTCATCATAACTTATTCAGATTTTTTTTAAATCGGATTTGATTTCCATTCCGTTGTGTTTTCTCCACAGAGAGGACAAACTCCAAACCCATTCTCACTGGTACACATCCAGTCAACACCACAGTGGAGTTTGGTGGAACAGCCTCTTTCCAGTGTAAAGTTCACAGTGATGTGAAGCCAGTGGTGCAGTGGCTAAAGCGAGTCGACCCTGGCACAGAGGGGCGCTATAACTCCACGCTGGAGGTAGGAGGGCAGCACTATGTGGTGCTTCCCACTGGGGACGTGTGGTCCAGGCCTGATGGTTCCTATCTCAACAAGCTGGCCATTGTCAAAGCACGTGATGAGGATGCTGGGATGTACATCTGTCTAGGGGCTAATACCATGGGCTACAGCTTCCGCAGCGCCTACCTCACTGTTCTCTCAGGTCAGCAAAAGATTGTACACATGGACAGTTAAAATGTAACATTTCTCTTTTTAATTTTTAAAAAATATATACTTTTATTTGTTTAAATTATAGATTTTAGAAATAAAATGTCATGATGAACTAAAACAGTACTAATACATAAAATACAGATCGCTATAAAAATCAACAGTGTGGATAGAAATGCAATATTTTTTTAATATACGTCCTTGAAGTGACTCACAAACTCTGCTGTAATGGTGACGTCCTGTGTTCTGATAGGCTAAATTCTTTTAGATTTGATGAAACTAATTTCTGACAAGATCAACATGTTTGTTTACAGATCCCAATGTGGAAAAACCCGAAATCCCACGGCACATCAGCCCCGGTCTTCCCTGGCCGCTGATCATCGGCATCCCAGCTGCGGCTCTCCTCATCATAGGAACCATCGTGCTCTGGTTGTGCCACAGCCGTAGACGTCAGAGCGCTTTGCCTTCCAGACCGATGACCTATCGAGATCATCACATTCCAGACAAAGAGCCCAGCATGCCCAGCAGCATCAATGCTGACCTGCCCAGCCAAAGACTAATGGGCATGGGGCCTCCAGCTCTCAGTGGTCCTCAAAAGATTTATACTAAGGTCTACACAGACTTGCACACTCACACACACTCCCACGCACACATGGAAGGAAAAGTGCACCAGCATTTCCATTACCAGTGTTAACCGGTTTCCTTTGGCCTTAATCATTTGACCTTCATCAGCTGGCCAGTGCTGCAGTCTTTGTTCTAATAAGCTAAGGGCCACCACTTGAACTAAGGACCACAGACATATTGTAGAACTACATGAGTAGTGATGAAAAAAGATGAAACATGGTGAAACATGGACCAGCATTCCTGGTGTGCTTGTTCTGGTGGATCCCCCTTACTTCATGTCTCAAGTCAGGGACAGATGCTTCACATTTTGTATGGCGGTGGACCTACATTAGCTACAGTGGACCTACATTTTCCATTAGGTTCTTTATGGCTTTAAAAGAGCAATTTGCATTAAAAGGAAGTAAAGCCTCCAAAGAACAATACTGGGACTCTTTTGCTATTCGCAAGCCAAACGTAACACGGGAGGTCCACAGAGGAAATATTTTATGTTTGGAAAAACTGTGATGATATCTTTTATGAATGCTAGTGGCGCTAGCACAGTTGTTTACAGTGTGTTCTGAACTTTAACGTCAGTAAATTAGCAAGATGTGGTGTTTTCTTTTGTTAATTTTATGTTTCGCAACATTGTATTGTGAAGAAATAATGAGTTTAGATACTGATGTCAGGGAAACTGGATGGATGATTAAATGGAGGGGGGTGTATAAAGCCTTCTGTTGTATTAGCGTTAAAAGGTACTTTGTATGTATTTAGCTCAACTTTCTGATAACTTCAGTATTACTTTAACATACCTTTTCTATGCCAAAGCAATCACACTGTTTGTGCAAACTGTATTTTATTTTAAATTGTATAAGATTACTCATCGCAATTTATAGACGGGCTGTAACCATGGCGTTAATATTTGATGATAGTCAGAACAAAGCTAGTCAATTCACTAAGTGTTTAGAGACCTATTGCTGCCTTTGTGAGCCGTGCTCTCTACAGTATACAAATTCTATAAATGTGAGAACGTGTTCATCTGAGATACTGCATGCTGCAATTTTACTTTGGTGCTCATGTAAGTGTATTTTAATAATATTTTTGTAAGAAATAAATAATTTTCTATTTTCCCCTATGCATTCCTCTATACATTTTTAGCTTTACCTTATATAGTTCACACTGAAGTTTGTATTTTGTATGTTTTTGTTTTTTTGACTATCGGCATCCTCCCTAACATGGTCTCAGACCGCTGTTAGTTTAACAGACCGAGGAATGCAATGAGAAAATCAAGTTATTCTTTTTTGACACCAGGAAAGAGGGGAAATATTCCCAGCAGGATCTGATAGGTATTAATATTGGGATAGAATTACACAGAGTGGCTACAGTTCATAAGGCTACTTCCTTTGTTTTCCCTGTGGATGACATAAGGAAGAAAAACTCTCGCTTAACACCAAAAGCCCCAAAGGTGAGTTCAGACTCAGCATTGTACATCTGACCCTAAAAAGACAGAAAATATATAAAGAAAAATAAAAGGTTTGTACTTTTTGAATTCAATTAAGTCTTTTGTGGATGAAAGAACTGCCAGCACTTGTGGAATAGTTAAACTGCCAGTGTAGGCAAGGAAGGTTAATGCGCCATCTAGAGGCAATGTTTGGTATCACTAAATATGTGTATATACATACTAAACATATGTATGGCATGTGCATTTCTACACTGTATGTATGTCTCGCTGTTCAGAACTGACTTTAAAAATCACATACAACATACATAGTGATACCATTGTTTTCTGCTATAGAGCTAAAAATGTTCAGGTTTAGCGATGTAAAGGGGATTTTTATTTGTATTGTGATCATTAGCTGCAACAGGGTGAATCAGGGCAGATGATGATTATGATTATAGTTGTGTTTTTTGTGGCAACTCATCTAATGACAAAGAGTACAACAAGGTGCCAGTCTTAATAAATAACCTCAAGCATCAGTAATTCAATGGTAGGCCTTTAAAAAAGGATATTAAGACAGGTTTCACTTTGCATTTAGAGGTTATGCACAGAATTGTCTAAGTAATGCTTGATTCTCTGCTTATGTTTCACTTGTCATTTTAATGTCTGATTTAAAATGCTCCACATGGAGCTGTTACACATTATAATGATTGTTTTAATATACAACATTTTATTGACTGAGTTATATATTGTAAGTTCTTTGTTTCTCCCATACAATAGGAATATAAAATGAATATAAATTATAGTGGTCCTCTTTTTTGTGCTTTTTTGAGTGGTGTAGTCACCACAGCACAGCACATCACTATTCTAAAAAACGGAACTAACACACTGTCACATTTTCATGCTCTTTATTTGTCCCTATTTGGACTGAGCAGAAACGATACACAAATGTATTTTTTGATTAGATAGATTAGCCAGATAGATAGCAAGACAGCTATATAGCTGTAGATATACTATGCTGCATGTTTTGAAAGAGGAGTTGAGGCATGTTATTTTTGTACACTACATCTAAATACAAATGTGTTATACAGCCTATAAAAAGGCAACGAGAAAAGGAAGGCTTTGACCTGTGCTTTGACAAATGACCAACAAGAATCTGTCTCACTTCTAATTCAAATTCAAATTTTATTTGTCACATGCAAGATCATACACAGTACAACATGCAGTGAAATGCTTTGCACGACCGTCTTACAGAAACAAAAGTAGAAAAA
>JAZGTJ010003215.1:0-20109 GCA_036877575.1 Botia almorhae
GCTGGGACTGTACATCACAGGTTTAATTAAAATCTTTATTGACATGTTTTCCGTTTGGCTCATATAGAAACTGTTTACAGTCGTATTCGGCGTGACATTCAGCATGTTACAAGAGTTCTAATCTTGAGAGTGAGGATCCCTTCTTCAAATCTGTAATTATCTCTTCTGTTTTAAAGGTGGGCTGCACAACTGCTTAGCAGCAATAAACAACACCATCTGTTCGGCTGTGCGGCGCTCAGGTATCGACACGCCGCACCTGGTCCCAGCGTCTCTCATGGCTGTCACTGCTCAGCATCCGCTGTCTTTATCTTCAGCATCAGGCTGTTCGTAACGGAGCAGAGCTGTGCTGAGATCAGGCACATTGGTAATCAGTTGTTTACCCACACTGGAGCGCAACATGTTTGTGAAGTGCTCGGTGGTGAGATACTCCATTAACACCTGTGAAAAGCCATTCTTTCTGTCATGCCTAATTTCCAACCATTTTAGGGCGGGAGAATGTTTCCCTAACGTTTCCATTAAGTACCAAAAATGTTAAGGATGAATTATTTGGAATGTTCTAGAGATGTTCTCTGGTTCTTAAAAAAAGGTTCGAATGGAATGTTTTTTTAACTGTTAGGGAACGTTAATGCTCGCCAGTGTTCTGAGAACATTTCTCTGTTAGCTGGTAATGCAATCTGTAAGATTTGGAAATCAATTTTAAAGATCCTTTTTTAGGACCATAAATGTTATGAAGAGCCAGTATTAACCCTTCAGAGTTTAAATATGAATAGATTTATATTAATGACAAAAGATTGGTTAAAATTAAAACATCACACTTATTTCACAACATTTAATTTTCTAGTGCTTTACTGTCACTCTTATTGACCCCCGAGATTTATTTATTTTATTCATTATTAAATGATAAAAAATGACATTTTCATTTTTCACATGCATACGACAATGCGAGGACAACATTGGAACCTGCTGGAGTTAAACGCGCTATGCTAACCCCACGGCTATCCTTCCCAGCATGCCTCAGCTCGGACGCGAGCCCCTCGTTAGCGTCCGCCCACGTCCTCCAATTAATTATTTCACAGGACTTAATTACGAATGCGGTTTGATGGGCCTAAGCACGCGGAAGGCGTTCCGTAACTGCGGAGCAGTATTTCATCATAAAGAGTCACTTTGTTAAACATCTTTGGCTTTTCTGGAAATTGACCAAGTGTGCAATTAACTGCGGCAGCAGGGGGGGGGGCGCATCACACCGGCCAGATGTACCGCGATGACTTTGCCTCGCTGATTGCATCGGGGTGATTGTAATGACCCGGGTGTAGAAAGAGGAGAGGCAAGAGCCAGCGAGCGTTCCTACCTTCGGCTCTCTCCGGATATTGGTTTTGTCTGGAAGGCTTTAAATGGGATGTGTGTGTGTGTGTGTCTGGGGACGAGGAAAGGATCTGGAAGAAGGCCGCGTGATGGCTTTCTTTGTCTTGACGTTGCTAATGCAGGTAGACGTCGTGCGTTTGTTTGAAATGCCGGAGGAGGGGCGGGCGGCTCTGGTTTTATTGATTCGAGTTCACTTAAGGATATGAACTCAGATATTGTGGACTGCCGCCACAACTGAGAGACGTGATTTCGTGTGATTTATTGTACTTCATTGACAGGCAGCCGTGGTTTGGCCGTAAGTACGGCGTACATTTAAATTTGGCCGCTGCGAGAACACAAACGTCAGTGCTCGTTTAAACTGTAGTGAGGCCAAAAACGTATCGTAAACAATACAATCATAGTTGTTATATATAAGTGCTCTGACTCTCTACAGTAGTTATTTTGTATGACACGTCAGCATTTGAGCTGAATCAGCGTCCAGCAGAAGTACAATGATACAAGTTCTCCCCTGCTAACTAGCTAACATTCTGCTAATAAGTTATCTCATCGTTATCTTGCAGTAAAGTTAGAACGCTTTTTAACCTTATACATCATATCAAAATGTTACTTTTTAGTTGTTAGTGGAACGTTTTAAAAATGTTACAGATGTTACAATAAAATAACGTCTAGAAATATGTCATGTCTAGAACACGAGAGGTTGTGAATGTTCATAAAACTTTAAAAATAACATTTTGGTTATTGAATGGAAACGTTAGTGAAACGTTTTTACAACCTAAAACAGTTGGAAAGGTCATTGGTCGACCGGTGTGATCATTTGCGTGTTTTGCAGCTGTGTGTGTTTGCAGCATCTGCTTCAGATTTCCTCGCGCCCACATTGACACTCGCGAAAAGTCACTTTACTGTTCGTTAAAACCCGTCACTCGCCATTTCACTGCCAAGTGTGACACGAGGAGCTCCTATTGTTTTAATTGCTTCTTGTTTGTATAGGTCGGGCTGTTGGCTGGGGATCACGGAAGGGAAAGAGATGCTCCAAGCCACACAATGAGATAAACTGCTTCCTAATTAGCCTGGCATGCTAACTTTTCTGTCCTGTCTTCGGTCTCTCTGTTAGGGGCCGAGCTGTGGATACATATTCTGGGGCCCCTGACTGCACACTGTGCTGGGCCCTTTGTCTCTTTTTCAATACCGTGTTTAGCTGAATGGGGCTTTATGATTGGCCGTTTGTGCAGACGACCAAGTACAAATCCGGTTTCTCATTTTTTGATTCCCGCCATAACAAATATTTCAAAAATATGTCTCAAATGTAAGCGTTTGTTCATTTTCTATATATGGCGTCCTAGCGGACAGGGAATGTTATCGGAACTTTGTCTGATGTTCTCTACAAGGGTTCTTAAAGTTAGAACCCTCAAAATAACATTTTTAACATTTTTGTAATTTAGCTAAATCGTTAGCTGGGTAGAGTCATTTCCACCTACTAGCTCTGTCTCTAGTAATAGCACAGAATAGAATTAACTAGCACCCCTTCGACAACGGCGGTTGAAAAACAAGAAGTGACTGGCGTGTAAACATCGACACCCACCCATGCAGTGCCTTGATTTCACGCTAACAAACAGTCTAAATTTAAACTCCAGACAGTGATGGCTTCTCTCCTCACTAGCATTAGCGGCTAATGCTCACAGGCACTCAAACGGACGCTCTGGAAACCTTCGCCGCCGCCTTCCTGTCACGATTGTTATTGTTTATATTTACACTTTTAGCTCCTCCAGCCGCCTGGTAGAAAATAGCCGCCACCTCGTCGCATCATCTCGCCCGCGCTCTCGCGCTTCAGGTGCGAACATGTGAGCTTAAGCGCTCTACGTTCGTCAAGTAATCGAAGAAAAAGTTAATTATGTAAGAAACCTGTTGATTCGTTTTATAAAGCACTGATAGTGTTGGCAGGATTGGGCAAGGATCCCTGATTTTCCAGGTTTTCCGTGACTGGGAATCTTGGAAAATCAAGAACTTTGCGTGTAGGAGCTTGTGTGTTAACTGCAAAACCACCACAGCTAACAGGCAATGTTCTCAGAACGTTGGCTAATGTTCTCTAACAGTTCTCTCAATGTTATCAAAAAAAGTTCTTGCGGTAACGTTAGTAGAACTTTTTTTAATGTATATATCATAATATTATTCTTTAATTGTTTTAAAAAGTGAAAGAATTCAAATATGTTTAAATAATATTTATATAACCAATCAGTAATGTAAATACAATTGTCTAAAAAAATTAAGAGTTCGAAAAAACTTAATGTTTTTCTTAACGTTAAAGTTAGAGAAACGTTCTTACAACCTAAAATTGTTAGCTAGGACAGCTAATAACAGTAGATATTTATTTTGTTGACATTCATTGTTTTCTATCGTTTTCCATTTGTGATAGTTATTAAGAACTTTAACAGGAAATAGAAAACGGTAAAATTGATACCGCACAATAAAATAGTTAGAGTTACGATGAGCCAGAGTTTGCTGCTGGCAGTAGTTTTAAAACTGTCAAGTAAGCCAAATGAGGACACGGCATTTGGCGAGAAAGAATGAAGAGCAGACCTTTTCTGACTGGGAACTTTTAAAAACACTCCCATCCACTGACAGATGAGCTATAGTGTTTTCAAAGCAGTTCATTTGAATGTTTGAGCATCACCTGTAAGTTGTAGCCTGGAAGCTTTTGGAGACCTCTAAGCTCGTCAGATCTTTTTGAAAACTTGAATGTGTTATTCCTAATGGAGTTTCCTCCACAGAATCCTCGAACCTGAGGGTGTGTGTGTGTGTGTGTGTGTGTGTGTGCGCGAGTGTGTTATCCCGTAGAGAAATGCTTTTGATGGTGGGGACCGGCGCTCATAAAGCAGAATTCTCATTATATCCCCCTTTTGCTCTTATATAGCCTATAGCTTTTCTTTTTGAAATGTATACACGCTGACTGGGAAACTCTCGGTGTAAGAGAGGAGAGTTATTCGGTTTGTAAGGTAAAGGCTTTACTCGGGGGAAGACCGTGTGATTGTTTGTACAAAGAGGAGAGGTGCTGCGTGTACCAACGCTGATTTACCGCTACGCCAACAACTATAAAAGCAAATTAAACAATCCGGCAAGGTGATTTTCCGAATCTCTGGAGAGTTTATATGCACGATTTTTCGCTTCCAATCACACGCAAATATTTGTCGCTTCCATACTGGCTTTAGTGTTATCCGTTGCATGTCTTGTTTTTAATTTAAACGATGCATTAATGCAAAAATACGTGCAAATATAGTTCGTGAAGAACTACAATTTCATTTTAGTCAGCATGACATTAAAAAAAGATGATTTAGAATGATGCTTTACTGCATGTATAAAAATGTGTGTGTGTGTGTGTGCGTGTGAGGCGTTTCGGAAGGTGATTAAATCTCCCACAATGCACTGCAAACATTCACCTATGACACGCCCACATTTTTACAAGCCAATCCAAACTCCAGATTAAATCAAATCCCGCCCTGTAGGATAAATATATCTAGGTGTTTGGCCCTGTTCTGTGACCTGCAGGAAAGACTAAAAGCTGTTCGGAATTAATTGTGGTCTTTATAGTTCTTGGCATACTTAATATGAAAATAAACAAATGTAAATTATTGTTTTGCAAAATGCCCTGAAGACGTGAGTTTTGTTCCTGGTTTGTGTCAGAAGCACTTAATGAAAAGAAAGGATTAATTTTATGTTTTCAAATCCTTTGAAGGCACTTTTAGACATTGCACACATACACACACACACACACACACACATCAAAAGCACTTACCTTCAGCACTTGTGTCTATAATGTGTGTAATAGTGTGTATTATATTGCATGTGTATGTTCTCTGCTGAATACTTCTTGTTTTACTGTAAGCCGGTTTAATGCACGACAGTTTTCCATGCATGCACACTGCATGTGTGCATAATGCAGCAATGAACAGAAGTGAATTGCAGCCTGGAAAACACTGTTCTCTGCATTTATGAGCATCTTGGTGAATTGTGTAATTTTGTAGAGCATTCATCATAGCAATCCACAGGTTATAAGTTGGTGTTCATAAACGTATAATCTAATCAGAGATCTGAAAAATGTTTTTATTGACTGAAATTGTTGTTCGTTTATTTTGTAAATAGGGTTGCAAGCCAGATTCGAACCCACGGCATCTGTATTAGCACCACCGTTATGCTTACAAAACTCTTCCGATCAATTTACATGTTGTGTGGCAAATTCGAGCATCTGCTCTGGTTTTCAGACGTTTGCGGTCGGTGACTCACACATCGCCAGAGCAGAAAAGTTTGATGTGACCCGGGCGGGTGACCTCATGGAACATCGGGCCACAGTTCTGCCTGGATTGAGTCAGTCTGGCTGTCGTGAAGTGGACCATTGACTCACCAGAAGAGCACAGCATCTGTGTTCCTCCACAGTTAGTGCGAGTGGCACCTCGACAGATTTGACGTGGGTGAGATGCTGATTCTGGCCCCTCACCAGCTTGACATCCAACAGCAACTCTGTCTCCCTCTCTCACCTCTGCTGACACCCCTCTCTCTCTCTCTCTCTCTCTCTCCTCTCTCATTCTCTCCCTTTCCGGAGTCTGGAGTTTGTGGGAGTTGGCTGTGGGTGACTGGGAACAGAATTCCGCTGTTTGGCCTTCCTACATTCTTACAAAAAGGCGCCTCACAATGCCATTAAAAAACCATTTTTGACTGTATGGTTTTTGACTTGTATGTATCCTGACATCTTGCCAGCTAATGAAAATATTCAGAAGGTTTGTAAAGGCATTGACACACCAGTATTGTCACTTGTCTTATTCTCTCCCCAGCTAACAATTGTAGGTTGTACGAACGTTTCCATTAAGTAACAAAAACGTTAAATATGTTATTGCGAAAGTTCTAGGATTGTTCAAAATGTCCAGTTTTTTAGACGTTGCATTAACGTTATTGCTTGGTTATGAGAACGTCATTCAAACCTTTTTTTGAATTCTGTAACATTTTTAAAATGTAAGAATAACGCTTTTGATAAATATGACGTGTAACGTTAAAAAAGTTCTACAAATGTTACTGCAAGAACATTGTTTAATGTTAGCCAACATTCTGAGAACGTTCCCTGTTAGCTGGGTATGCCCATTCAGAAATAGACAGCGTGTGCGCGCGTGTAATAACACATTTAAACGTGTTTGAAACCACCTTATCTGAGCCTGAAGCCAGATCGCTCTTATTGGAGCTGTGCGATTACTGCGCTGTCCGTTTATCATGCGAGATGATCCAGATATGGAGCTGAAGCCACATTATTTATTCATGACCTTATGTTTTATTTCTGATTGTGAAGAGGCAGATCTTCTCCTTTCTAAAACGGAGGGAAAATTGTTGATTTCAGACGGAGCTAATGCGCGTCGCTCTGGTATGAATGTTTTATGTGCGAGCTGAAGGACAACTCGGGCTATGTTTAGATAATTTTTTGGCATTTATCCCTGGAGGAACGCCTGTCAGCCTCACTTACTCGCCCTCTTTGGAGAGCACCATTCTGGGCTTCAAACGCCCCACAGATGCCCAGCATGTCCCCGATTACCATTTCTACTCATCTCTTTGTCTTTATCTGCATGAATTTCGGGGTTGCTCCATCACCTAGCGCTATAATCCAGCTAACAGAGAAAGTTCTCAGAACGTTGGCTGACGTTCTCTAAAGGTTCTCTTCAAAATACTCTCGCAGTAACATTAGTGTAACGGTTTTAACATTATATATCATGCATATCAAAATGTTGGTGGAATGTTTTAAATTGTTAAAAAATAAAAAAAAGCATTTTGGGCATTCCTAAATCTTTCAAAATAACATTTTTAATTTTCCAAATGTTTAGTTTTTGCTACCTAATGGAAACGTTAGAGAAATGTTTTTACAACCTAAACATGTTAGCAGGAAAACAGCGGAGAACTGCGCATGTCGGCGCGCAACGGCGCACGCAGATCTCGCAGTTTTCTGTGCATGAGGCGTTCCGTGACAGTGAAGTGACTGCTGAATGAATACTGACAGTCTGGAGGTGAGGAAGCTGCAGAGCAGAGCTGGGGCTTCAAAGCCCTGGATGATAAATGATGCTGGCACTGAAAACTCCCAGCTGCTGCGCTGAGATCAGGCTCTTGTCCCTCTAAGTGCCTCAGTTAAAAGCCTGAGTCAGCCTCTGCCCTGTTCTGGGATCAGCCTCGTGTGACATGTTGTCAGATCAGCAGCGTAGGTCTTCAGAGACCAACGGTTTTCTCGCTAAGGACAAACACAAGAAAAACGAGCGTTAAGAAAAGTGTTGCAGACTGATGTCATGTACTGGACTTCATAACTCAGTTTTTAAGTTACTCAGAGTTTTTAACTCTGAGTAATAACGTTTTTTAAACTAGTTTTAGTTTTCTTATTTCTCAGTTTCGTCGTCGGTAAAAACGAGTTTGTCTAACCCTCCTTGGAGATAAAAGGCACTGCGTAGAAAAGCCGCACGTTTAGCTACCGAAATAATTCAAAACGCAGTTGTTGACAACTGGTAATTAAAAGATTTGTTAATGCCGAGCGTGATTAAACCACCGCGGGCATTAAACATGAAAATTCAGCGCGCAAATTGCTTTCTGCTGAAGTTATTCTTCTGGAAGTCGAGGAAAAGAATCGTTCCGTTATCAGCGCTAAAGAGTCGTCGCCGTGCCTGTAATGAGATGCGCAATCCAAATCATTTGCATTTCTCGCTAGCTATCTTGTTTATGGCAGAATTAGCAATTAGCGCTGAAATACGGCTCTCAGCGTTTGAGAGGCGCTTGAATGCAGATGGGCGTCTCGACGTCTGTTCTCTCTCGAGTTGCGTGCCTTTTTGACACAAAGGTGACTCGAGTTTGTGTTCGTTATGAGCTCGATTTAATACAGTACCGAGGCGTTTTTAGCAGATAACAGCTAATGCCTGTAGCGCTTGCCAACCGCTTAATAAAACGTAATTGCAGAAAGGCTAGGTATTAACTTGAAGTGTTATTACGAGAAGCTTTTCTTGTTAAGTCAGGGCTACATAACTCTTATCCGCGCGGTGTATTATAAACGCGACGTTATTTTTGGGAGACATTAAGATCTTTCGCATTGTGACTTTGCATGATTAAGAAGGTAGTTTGTTCGTTGTAGCTTTTGCTAATCAAAGATAGACACATTGCGACTTTGACCATGTAGACACCTTCTGACAAAAGGGTCAGATTTTGTTGCTTTCATTGAAGCACACGAAAACGTTCTCAGGAGATAACATTGATCATCAGTTTTTGTTCATGCCAGCTTATGTGTGAAGGTAGACATACTAAATACTTAAGTGATAAAAATGCACGTGTATTTTACAGTGTAACCTCAAAAACTCGGTTCTGATGTGGAGTTTGAGAGGAGAGAAGTTGCCTCATAGCTGCAGGTCTATAAAATATTAATCATTTCATCACATAACTAACCAGCTAACAGTTTTAGGTTTTTAGAATGTTTCCCAACGTTTCAATTAAGTAACAAAAACATTAAAAATTTTATTTTCAAAATTCTAGGAAGTATTTAAAGCAGTAATAACGTTACAGTATTAAATTCTGTAACGTTTTTGAAACATTTTACAAACAACCTAGAATTAACGTTTTTGATGTGTCATATAAAGTTATAAAAGTTCTACCATTGTTCTTGCAAGAACATTTTTTGGTACATTTAAGGGAACTTTTAGAGAACGTTAGCCAATGTTTTGAGCTTGTTCCCTGTTAGCTGGACTGTAACACTGTGACACTGAATCCCATCCAGATCTTGACCTGGAGCCAGAGTTTTATGAGGAACCTTGGGAATCAGGCTGATGGCACTCTGCTACCAAACCTCTCATACGCTTTCGGCTCGTCTACGTTAGTAACCTCAATTAATAAAACAATACAGCGAGAAATGACAAAGTTGTGAAAGTCAAAAGTAGGACATTCGGCAGTTTGTTTTTTTGGCTGACATGTCTGATGGGGAAAAATATCTGCTGTCTGTGTTCCGGTAATCTTTCCGGAGAATTCCATTACGCTTTCCGACATAAACAAAAGCCTTCAGCTTATCTCCAGTCAGGGAACTTAAAACGATCTCTCTCCGAACAGCCTTCAGCTGTCTCGCAGCAATGTAAGTTCCTCGGCTAAGGAACACCTACACATCTCCGTGCCGACGTCATCGTCTGGGCTGTTCTGTAGCATTGACGATGACCCAGCTAACGTTTTCGGAACATTGACTAACATTCTCGGGACATTGGCAGAACAGTCTCTCAAAAGCGCTCTCAAAGTTATTAAAATGTTCCTGCAGTAACATTAGTAGAATGTTAACAGTAGCATTAGTATACATACCATGCATCTAAAACTTTATTCTTGAGTTGTTAGTTTTAAAATGACAGATTAAAAATTTTTTGAATAACATTCTTATAACTAAACCGGCCTGCGACTCCATCCAAGAATGTATCCAATGACAGACGAATGATTCAGAGCCGGACGCCATACGAGAGGACATCTGTGTCCAGCAGGTTGAGAAGAGGTGTTGCCATGACATCAGACGTTCAGAGCTCGTCTAAATGTGGTCCGTCCAATCAAATCGCACCTTCTGCAGATCACCTGCTTTAAAATGAAAATTCTAGCGAGTTCCACCCCCGCTCGTGTCACATGACTCTTTTCACCAATGGAATACAAAGAGTTTGCAAAATGTTAAATCTGCTTCATATCACACCACTGTAAGAAATCATGTTACATTTTTTCGTATTATTTTACAGTAAAAAAAAATCACAGTTGTAATTTTATGTGGTTTATTAAAAATTATACGCTGTATTAGGTCAGGATTTTAACCTGCGGTCTCTTGTACAAAAATGACAATTAACACATCTTACACTCACATCTTATATCAGAGATTAAAATCTGTCTGTCTTTCCTACAGCACCAGCTCTGACTGGACCACCACCGTTGCCCCCTCATAAACAAATAAGGGATGATGCCCCCATTATAGACGACAACACTTGTTTGGTAAATGAAGCTTGTTGGCGGGCACAGAGACGGCTCCGAGATTTTGCAGTGATAACAAGAACGCCGTGTTCCTGTCTGCCAGAGTTTGTTGTTTGACGACCTGAATAGACACGTTGTGTCTTCACGCTGCTGGACGCACACAAATAGAAAGCTTTTTAGTTTTCTGATTGTAATGACCATGTCCTTTCCGGTCCACCGTGTTCCCCTGAGTCACGTTGCCCCAATGAGAGCGCCGGGTGATGACCAAATAACACATTACTCGTGTTTTCTAGACACGATCCAGAAAGATCTAGAGATGCTGTCTGGTCCATATATATTTATTTATGTGTGTGTGTGAGGGGGGGGGTTAACTTATATGTATATTGGGGATAAATTTAAAGTGAAAATATAGTAAAATGCTGAAAGTTTTCTGTTAGGGTTCGAGTGTGGGTTATGGTGTTAGGTTATATATTGTTTATAACTAGCTGTGTATAAAAACAATAGAAGTCTATGGAATTTCCTCACTTAGATACAAGTAAATGTGTGTCTGTGTGTGAGAATTAATGTTTAAAACATTTCTTGTAGTACTAGCAGAGCTGTTTGTTCTTGAGAAATACTAACATTTATATAAAAGCTGAAAAAAAGCCCATGCCATTATTTACTGCGATTCGTCGCATTAAAATGCAATACGAGCCCTATCTGTACCCTATTAATGAAATGTGCCATCATTTCAGCCTCTTCTTCTCGTGTCGCATGAAACGCCGTGTACGCAGAAAAGACTTCTGGGAACTCCAGCAGACATACAGAGTCTTTAATTGTAGCCCTCAGAGAGGCTGTAAATGGTGCACTTTTGGGGGGAAAAACAATTACAGTTGAAAAAAGCTGGTTTTAGGGAGCGCGCGCTCTGCGTTTGGGCGCAGCTGAATGAGGGCATGAGTGTGAATAGATGATGAATTGTCTCATTATGTCTTTAGAAAAGAAACCGAAAGAGAGAGAGAGAGAGAGGACTGTTCTGGACTTGGGCATTTTTGGTCTCTAATAACATGACAAGACTCAGCAAAAGTGATGTTATTTTGTATAAAGATAGTCTTTACTTGGACAAATCTTACACTTGTTAGGAGCAAACCAGCTTAGCATCTTCGTATCCTCCCAGCTAGCACAGCTAAAAACATTTTGAAAAACATTTTAAAGGTCACGAAAAAGTTGTCACAGCATTTTTCTTGTGTTTATGTCTCCTTGTGTTCTTAATATGATGGATTTCATTGTTTAGATTTTTCGTACCATTGCAGAAACACCCTCATCACGTTCCCTTGAGGCGTTTTACAAAGCCGTTTTTTCAGCTTGTTGCTAGCTGTGTTTGTTTGGCTTTGCCGAAATGTTTTGGCCACCTTTAGCTTAGCGTTCTGAACAAAACTTTCCAGAAACGTTGTCATGGGGTTTGCTTGCTAAAGCCGAATACAAGAAATGATGCTAACAGGTGTTGTGAGTAATGCTACGTTGAGAAATTAGACTAGCTCATGGCAGTTGGACTAGCAAAAAGTCTCTGTGTCACAAAAACGAAGGTCAAAGGTCAGAAGTATAGATTGAAAGATTGATTTTCCCTTCATTATAGGTTGTGTAATGAAATTGCATAGAATTGATTTGGCCAATGGATTTCCATTCATTTAAATTGTTTAAAAACAAACGCAGGTCTAGGAATTTTTCCCTCCCAATTTGGATACAGAAGCGGGAACGAAGGCAAAACATAGAAGCATTGACCTTCTCACAAAATGTAATTACTTCTGTAGGAGAGTTTAAATGACCTGCGATTTACAGAGAATCTCTCATGTTACAGCTTCATGTTAACACAGTTTCGGCATTGTGTGTCAACATCACACAATAACCATTGATTGCAGGATAATGAAATGCTCGCTGCTTCACTGCTTTCACACTGGTCCAGTTTACGAATATGTTAGATGTTAAACGTAATTGCTTTGTTTTCTATTGTCATTTGAGAATGTCACAAATGCCCAAGTGCAGTTTTTAAGAGGAAACATCATCATCTCTCTTTTTCAGAAATATCTTGTGCTCTTCCACTCGGTGTTCCGTGAGAAACCCCGTCGACTCGGAACCGCTCTGCTGAAGATGTTTTCCTGCCCTCATGGAGCTGTCAGATGTCATTCCCGCTACACAAACAGTATTGTGCATCTGCTGATCTCATTATCTGAATCCTGCTGCTTTGGCTGGGAAACCCTGCGGCGTCACCAAAGGTCACATGACTGTCAGTATCCGTCAGGTGCTGACACTCAACGAATAAACAAGGATGCGAGACATGTTCTCTTTTTTCAATCTTTTTATCACTCATTTGTCTTCAGCGTGTCATAATGCAGCACCTATGACCCAGCAAACAGGGAACGTTATCAAAACGTTGGCTAATGTTTGTACTTTTTAATGTACAAACGTACTTACTAATGTTGAACTTTTTTTTAATGTTATATATTACAAAATATATCAAAAACCTTATTCTTAAGTTGTCAGTGAAAAGTATTCAAAATATTACAGAACTAAAAAATGTTTGAATGACGTTCTGTTATTCAAGCAACAACGTTAACACAGAACCTGAAAAAACGGACCTTTTAAATGTTCCGAAACCATTTAAAATAACATTGGGGAAACATTCTTACAACCTAAAGTATCTTCGCTAACACAGTTTGAGGATGTTCAGCAGTCCACAACGATTCTTCTCTTTCACCTCAGGCCCCAAAAGTCCAGCAATCGTTCTCCCCATCTCATGGCAGGAGTTACGCGTTCATCGCGTCAGGCTACATTTCTGTTACGCCGGTATCTCTCGTTAAAAAAACTGTGCTTTCCTGTTGTGTTCATACGTGCTAAAGCTCATATAGTATTAGCTTCCAAATTATTTTTTAGCTGCAGCTGTTTGTTTCTATACCGCTAGCATTGAAACGCTAACATTTATAGCTGGTTTTATCTTTCAGGTCAACCGCTGTCATTGTGGAGCAACAGTCTAGCTAGTTAGTTAGTTGAAGTTAGTTAAAAACGCCAGCATTTATAGTAGCTATGTCTGGTTTAACAGCACAGACAGTCACTCTGTCGCCCCCTTGAGGACTGTAGTCTGAGACTGCAAGCTCGCATTAGCAATCGCGTTTGATGGCTTGCGTACTGTATTTTACTAGCCCTGAGCTCTGTTTATTTTGTTTTGGTTTGCGTTAATATTTTATTAATATGTCTTGTGTTGTTGGAGTTGTGAAATATTGTTGGTGCTGTGTGCTTGCATAACTTCAAAAGTTTCGGACAACTGCAGTAATGTGTGTGGTTATGTGTAGTTACTGTTTGCAGTAATGTTTAATAGTTATATAGCATATATATGTATATATATATATATGTATATATATAAAATGTTATTATTAAGTTGTTAATGGAACGTTTTAGAAATTTTACAGTAATAGAAAAGTTTAAATAACATTCTTATAACTAAATACTAAACTGGCTGTTTCTTGAACATTCAAATTTAATATGTTTTTGGTACTTTAGTAAGTTAGGAAAATGTTTTACAACTTAAAATTGTTGTAAAAACAGCTGAATAGCTGCTAGAAACATCAACAATGTCTCCCACTGGATTCCAGAATGTTCCAAGGGAAAGAACCGGGCTGACGTACAGCTCTGAACTTTCCGAGGTGAGCCCGGACATCATTAATGTTCCTTCAGAATCCTTGACATGATGTTCTTAGCCGTGTCCGGCTGTACTGCTCCTAAAATACTTCCTGTTTCTGTGAGGAATGGCCTCTCACATTCTGAGTGGGCCGAAGTTCTGTGAGAGTTTGTCAGCTTGTTTAGTTCGTGATTCATTTCGGTGGGCTCCGGCTAGCATTTGGGCTCCAGCGCTAAGCGTTATTAAAGGCCCTTCAGTTGTTTCAAAGGTTTCGCCTGTTCGCATAAGACAGTTTCATTTCTGGCTTTTGTCCTGGGCGATATTTACAGCCATAATTGAACAGCGTCAGGTCCACGAGTTCAATTGCAGTCAATGGGGCCCGAGCTGGCGGATATGAAAAATGGGTCTCTTTTAAATGCTAATCAGTATGGTTAGCGCGTAGCGCTCCGGCTTGGCTAGCAAAAAATAATTGTGCGAATATACTTGAAAAACTGCAACCGTTATTAAAAGATGCTGCTGTAACATCTTATTGGCTGAGTGCAATCGTGTGGAAATATTTTTCCCGCCTTTTCGTCTCGACACTTAGCCTAATGGTGTTGCGAGACTTTGTGATAATTCACATTAAATGTGTGTCATTCTTTGTGTCATTTAGTATGAAATGTACATAAAAATCTAAACTTTGTTGTGGTTATATAACAAAAAGTAATTTTGTCACTAAAAGTGTTGTTTCCTGGCGACCAGCCTGGTGACACAGCAGGTTTTGCATTTAGCCGAATAGTGAATTGAATTAAATATATAATCATAATTTATTGCTATTTTGTGGATTGTGAGGGTTTGCTTCTGGGGACCAATTATGACTATTGTTTGTGGAAATACTGCATGCAGGAAAATTGCATCCAAACTGGCTATTAATGGAGGATCTTAACAACAGTCCCAGTGTGGCTGGACCTCTGTTTAACCTCAATCTCTCACTGTTTGTCGCGTTCAGAGGAAAATTGTGTTTGCGATTGTTCATTCATTTCTAAGGAGATTTTCCAGCTAACAGTTTTAGGTTGTAAGAACATAACCATAATGTTTCCATTAAGCAACCAAAATGTTAAAACTGTTTTTTTGAAACATCTAGGAATACAAAACTTTTTGTATTCCCCCCAGGGATGTGAACACAGACACTGTGTTTGTGTTCTGGAGAGTTCTTGATGTGTTCTGGAGAGTTCTTGATGTGTTCTGGAGAGTTCTTGATGTGTTCTGGAGAGTTCTTGATGTGTTCTGGAGAGTTCTTGATGTGTTCTGGAGAATTCTTGATGTGCGCTGGAGATTTTTTGATGATAAAAGGTCACGTAAATGTTTGCTTTTTATTAAGCACAGGAACATTTAATGAAGCCGGTTCTGACGCCTTGTTGTTGTTTACCTCAGGCAATATTTGTTGAGCAGTGTGTGAATCCATGTTCCCTCCCCTGTAAATCTCCACAATGTTCCTCACATCCGCTCTAATGTTCCTCCACACCGACACGCTCTCTAACGCGCACTGATTTCTGCCTTTTCTGTTGTTCATCTGAGGAAACTCACGCGTTCGTGTCCGTGCGTGCGGCGCTTCGGCTGTCAGAGGGATTTTTATCGCGTTTGCGCTCTCTGACATCTGTCACGCGTGGTTTTTGTCCCGAAGACAAAGCGAACGCAACTTTCCTTGGCTTTCATACATGTTACCTTTTCACCTGGCAGGGAATGAGAAGTGATTGTCTGTTTTGTTTGGATGACACATGAGTCGCCCAAACTTCTCAGCTGGAATCCGCTAGGGTCAAAAATTTAGACCTTGGTTGTAGTCATGACCCAGAGGCAAAGCACTGTATACCTTTGGGGCAAAAAGATAATGTTACCCCTACATGTCAGACTAAAGGGGCCCCATGCCAGTGCGGGGCCCCAGGCGATCACCTGCCTTACCAAGTCCTCATTTGTGACACATCTTCCAACAGGTTGAGCTGTTGTGCTCATGCAGGCTCAAGTCATTCTTTCCCTAATCTTATTCCTCCAGTCGTTTCCTATCCTCTGTATATTGATGCTAATAATTAAAAATGAATTAAAGCATCATTAATTAATAATTATTCATGAAACGATTCATGTGTTAATTGTGCCGTTTTCCTTGTGCACTTAAAACATATAGTCATTTAAGTTTATGATGTCATCAAATGCCAAATGTGCATGATAAAAAACACATTTTTTGAGTGAACTGCATTGCGAATGCATTTTCAAATGCAAATGCTTTAGATTACCCACAATGCTCTCTGATTTCTCTTTATCTCACTGCTATCCTGATAAAAGCCTAGCTTTCGATTTTTTGAGTTCTGACTTTGCGTGTGTTTGTCCGGTAGGTTAGCATGGAGCTCTTTCTTTATTTCATCACCAGCTGGCAGGTGGTTTTTAAGTGTAGCTCTAGTATCTGCCCTAAGTGTCCTCCGTAGGTCTAAAGAATACAGATATTTAATAGTACACTGGCAGAGACACTATAAACTAGCCTGAGTGCATATCAAACACCGCCTTTGGCTTCTGTAGCATTTACCTGAATATTCTCTTTTCCTAGAGCACAATGGCAGCTGACAGGCTCCGGCGCACCAATTCTGTCACTCATCTCACATGCTAGATTTTCAACTCTCTCCAAACGCTTTGATAAACGCACCGCGCGTCCGCACGTGAGAGACACGTGAGAGACAACAGCTGTACTCGGCGAGTGGCGAACGGCGGTTTGTTTCACGGGAGAACTCCGGCGCTCATAATGAATTATTACGTATGATGAGGGAGATTAGCATGACGGAATCTTAAGTTGCTTGTCAGGAGAATGTTGTAGCACAATAGCTGTTTGTGCGGTAATCACGTACACCGGCGCGTAGGTGAGCGCGTATTTACACCTCTGTCGTTGCAAGATTATTAATCATGATGTGATTTGGCCCCCGCGTCTCGGGGCCCTGAAAGGAGGGTGGCCCCTGGTACAGCAGGCTGATGGGTGCACCAGCTTCTGATGCCAAAGGCCACGGCGAGCAAAACAAAGCATCAATCACCCGCCGCGCTCTACCTGGAGTTTACTCGCCGCTAGCATTATAGCTGTGTATAGGTTTTGGAAGAGATGATAAAAGTCTGTTTGTGTACCGTGGGCCTTTGCTGAAAATAACTACGAATTTGAACAATTTTAGGTTGTAAGAACGTTTCCCTAACATTTAACAAAAACATTAAAAATGTTAAGAATAACATTTTTGATATATATGATATATAACATTAAAACATTCTACTAACATTAGAGATTTACATTCTACTAAACATTAGAGATTTACATTCTACTAAACATTAGAGATTTACATTCTACTAACATTACAGATTTACGTTCTACTAACATTACAGATTTACATTCTACTAACATTACAGATTTACATTCTACTAACGTTACAGAATTACGTTTTACTAACATTAGAGATTTCGTCTTTAATGATCTTGAATTGCTTCTGACTACAAAACAATACAGAAGTTCTTGTTTGTGCGGTGTGCAGCGGACATGTTTCCAGTCGCACACACGCGGTTGTCTGGACAGACTCCTGCTGCGTGCGCTGCATTTGCAGCAGACAGTCGCGCAGCGCTGCGTGTTGGAGATGGTACTCGGGGCAGCGGGCTGCAGAGCTGATGTGACAGCAGGTCTTTCACAGGCTTGATTCAGTGTGTCAGGGAGGAGGCTAATTACCTCCTGTGACCAGCCCTCAAAAAACACCCTACAGCAAAACCTCTGATACACTTTCTACTGCTCTCTCTCATGCGCCGTCTTCGGCTCTGTGCCAACAACTAGCAGGCGGCCTATCTAGGGAACATTTTAAAACACCCTACTGTAGATGTGCTTGTAATTTATAGGCTGGTGAAAAAGTCTAAGATAATTACAAACGCTTTTTTTGCTCATTTCTAAGGCAGCCAGTTAAAAAGTTGTTGACCAATTAACTAGTTAACAAGGTTTAATTAAATTAAATTGCAAATCAAAATCAAAACTCAAAGAGTTAAACGTGATACTCTACGTGATAATTAACCATGGTTTTTACTGCTAATTAAACCAAAAAAACATGGTTACTATAGTTGAACCATGGCAACCACAAATTAACCATGGTTTTACTACAGCAGCTAAAGTTTACCCATGGTGTTCCTATCCATTGACTGCAACAAATTGGTTAATTTTTATAAGGGTAATAATTACTGTATACTGGATGATGTTTCATGATGTTTTTTTATAGTTTGCAGTATACATTTTATTGTGCAATATTGTAGTTTTCTTTTTAGCAGTAAAACTATCCACATCCCCCCGAAAATTAAACACTTTCGCGTTTCAGACGATAAAATTTGAAATCGCATAATCATCCACCTCATAGGGGGCGGTGCGACGGCCACTAAATATTGTTCGTGGAAATAAAAATGAGGTCACTCCCTCACAGAAGAATGTTTACCTTCCCAGACGCATTTCTAAACCTGAAGAACTTTAGAGGAAAATATAAACAGGTTTTCCCAGCATGCACTGCCTCACCTCGTTTCCCCTCTTGTCTCAAACAGCACGGGTTCGTCTCCTCTCCTGCTCTTTTTATCTCAGTGGGTTTCTCCTCTCCTACCTGAGAGCTCGAGTGCATCCAGCGTGAATCCTGCGACCATTAGCTTGACGAGGAAGATGGAAACCTAGCAGGCAAACACACACACACACACACACACACACAGAGTTCCTGCTGAGAGCCACAGGCCTGATCTGTGGGTCACTAAAGATTTTTGAATCGCGCCGCACAGGAGAGATCGGCCCAAATCACATCTTCAATTTCATTCCTGCATGGCTCTCTCATCCACTGACCTGAGAACAGTCCAGCACCTCCAGATCTTTATTGCCGTCGTTGTCTTCAGGAGAAGAGTCGGCTTATATTTCCTCAGCTTGAGCTTGGTGCCATGTTTCCTATTTATACCATCAAATAAGCCTGTACTGTAATGTACAGTACTGTACTGTAAGCGCAATGTTTTATTTGATATATTTACATATATAATTATAATTATGCAAAAATGATCAAAATATAATTTGTCTTTTCCCACAATGCCAAGTTGTTGCGGTTAGTTGTTAACCCTGCTAACAATTTTTGTAGAAAGGTTTTACTAACATTTCCTCGTACTGACATTATGATACAAAGACCTTTTAATGCTACTTTGTTTATTGATTATGTTCTAGGAATGTTCAAAACGTCCGGTTTTTAGACGTTGTGTTAATGTTACTGTTTGGTTATAATAATGTTATTTAAAAACATTCTACTACTGTTAATGCAAGACCACCTTTGAAAACTTTTAGGGAACATTCTGAGAATGTTAGCTGGGAGGAGGTTCTGGATGGTTGCCAGTGAGTTTGGATTGTTTGAGGGCGTTGCTATGTGGTTGCTAGGGTGTTGCTATGCAGTTGTTCGCAGTTGGAGTTCTTGTTTATCAGCTGAAGTCTCTGGTCTATAGATATTGATTGTTTTTTTTCTCAGTGTCTGTCTGTTAAGTTGTACGTCAGGAGAAGAATGTATATCTGATTTCTTAGAGAGGTATTAAAACACTTCTCAACAAACGGATAAGTTGAAACAGTGGTAAAGTTACGATACCCTTCAGAAGTTCGTAAAATTTAAAGCTGGCGATTTGAATACACCCTTCTAGGTATGAACCACATCTGCGTGTCTGAGCTGGCAAAACCACCAGCTGATTAATTTAGCAGAAACTATATTTGTATGTTTTGCAAAGGTGTCACACTTGTCTTTCTAAAACAACAACAACAACAACATCAGTTTAAATTGATATCGATTGGGCTGAAAAAGGAACTCGTCACACCTGGTACATATCACATGCAAGTATTGTCTTTTGTGTCAGTGTGTGTATGTGTGTGTGTGTGTGTGTGTGTGTGTGTGTTTGATGTTTAAGATCGTACCAACAAACAAAGGAGACGCTGCTTCAAAGTACAAGAGTTCACAAAGTCATTTGTACGTAACCCGGCATTTACAGAGACAGCTAAAATCCATTTCTCTGTAAATTCATAATGCATGTTCTACGATGTGAAAATATATAGAAGAGCCGCCTGCCTGCTTCTGCAAGTCTGT
>JAZGTJ010003215.1:20159-36052 GCA_036877575.1 Botia almorhae
CTTTTGTGTCAGTGTGTGTATGTGTGTGTGTGTGTGTGTGTTTGATGTTTAAGATCGTACCAACAAACAAAGGAGACGCTGCTTCAAAGTACAAGAGTTCACAAAGTCATTTGTACTGAACCCGGTATTTACAGAGACAGCTAAAATCCATTTCTCTGTAAATTCATAATGCATGTTCTACGATGTGAAAATATATAGAAGAGCCGCCTGCCTGCTTCTGCAAGTCTGTTTCATGTATAATCTCGTCCTCTCTTTACAAATAGCTTCTGATGGTGGTTTACTGCCTTGCAGTCTGTCCACAAGTTCCTGGATAATAAACATACATTTAATGATCGTTCCTCCACCAATTCTGGGTTGTAAGAATATTTCCAATATTTCCAAACATTATTTTTGTTTGTTGTAGACCAATGCTCCAGAATGCGGAAGGCTAAGAGGTTTTCTCTCTACTTAATTTTCCTTCGAATAATTTGAAAAAAATGAAAACTCAGTTGTTATTATAAAACTATCAACTCTCCGTATATGGAAAACGGTGACATAAGATTCTTCAAAACGTCTCTTTTGTGTTCCACGATGAACCAGCTGCGCGTTGGTTTCTAAAATATGAGGCTGAGTAAGTATTGACAAATTTTTTCATTATTTTTGAACGGTTCCTTTAGCTGAGAGTCAGCGCTTATCAGGAACTCAGTACTTCAGTATTTATTTGCCACCTGAGCACGACTCCTTCATTTCGAATGATTTGACGCCTTTCAGAAATAATTCCTTGTTCATTTTAGCGGAACTCCTGTCGACATTACCGTCTTGCGTTTCCCGAGCTAAAATTTGTCTGCTTGGCGAGAGAGGAAGAGAGCGAGAGAAGCATATCTTTGTGGTAAATCTGTGACCTCTGTTTGCTTCCCTACTCGTTTGCTCTGCCACAGTTTAAATGTCATGAAGATGAAGTGGAGGTGTCATTCCATATAGCTCTGCTCATCTGTGTGAGGTCGCTTCCCTCGGCCCCTTTGTCTTCGCAGACACAGATTTTTTTATAAATAAAAGTGTAATGGAGACAGGGAATGTATCACGGTTCCAATAAACGTAATATATTTGTAGCCGTTGAGGTATTTGTCAAGCTGGCACCAACTAAAGCAACTTCAGCAGAGTGGCAATGATGTAGTTCAAATGCAGCCGTGGGATTTAAAACTCGCTGTTCGTGTCGAGGCCGGTTGGAAGCGGGGAATTTAATTTAGTTTTCAGTTTTACCCATCTGGCGGGGAACAGATCCCAATATCACATCTGAATAATACGTCAGTTCGCTGTGTGTGGGTAAATATCGCCACACCTGTGCTATCATGTACTGTTTTTTTGTACTGTATTACAGACTTTGTTGCGGTAATGAGAATAATCACTCGGAATATTGGGAATTACAAACATCCGGATGCGCAACGGTAATGAGAATTTGGGAGGCAGGTGTGTCTAATCATCATAAAAAATGTCGTGATGCTAAAAATATTTGGGCAAAATACAATTCTTCTTCTATATGAAATATTATATGCAAGATTTGCTTTTCCTGTGTCTAGTTATCAGATTTTATAACAGTGTCATTTCCCTGTTTGTGTACGTCAGCAGAAGTACGTCAGCGCTCGCTAATGTGGGCCCACCAACGCACCGCCGACAACATAACAAGGTGCGACAAAATTCAAGAGTTCCGGAAGTCAGCCTTTCGACATCTGCCTTCAAACAAACAAACAAACAAACAACCATGTGAGTAAACAAACATTTTGAGTGCTCTGCCGTGAGGAGAGAGAGTGCGGGGCGAGCGGGGCGTCTGATGACTAAATCAAAAGAAGAGAGGAATCAAAATGGAAATTAGACAGGAAGTCAAAGAGCCGCCCTCATTTCCTCTGAGAGCGTTTGGAGATGAGAGCAGCAGAGTGAGGTAGAGAGAGAGCCATACTGTATACTTGACAGATGGAAAATCAAAGAGTTGTACTGCTGAGGAGGGAGTGACATGTATAGTTGAGGAGGAAGTGACATGTACAGTCAAGAAGGAAGTGACATGTACAGTCGAGGAGGAAGTGACATGTACAGTCGAGGAGGAAGTGACATGTACAGTCAAGAAGGAAGTGACATGTACAGTCGAGGAGGAAGTGACATGTACAGTCGAGGAGGAAGTGACATGTACAGTCGAGGAGGAAGTGACATGTACAGTCGAGAAGGAAGTGAACCATACAGTTGAGGAGGAAGTGACATGTACAGTTGAGGAGGAAGTGACATGTACAGTTGAGGAGGAAGTGACATGTACAGTCGAGAAAGAAGTGAAACATACAGTTGAGGAGGAAGTGACATGTACAGTTAAGGAGGAAGTGAATATACAGTTGAGGGGGAAGTGACATGTACAACTTAAGCGGAAGTGAAAGAAAATATTGTGGCAGTTAGGATATCTCAATTTACATACTATTTGTACTATTTAGTGTGTGAGATTGTGATTTGTGTGTAATAGGAAAGATCAAGGCTAGTCGTCAGTGTGGACAGTTTGGTCTGTTTATCATCAAATAGCAGTTTTATCTTTTGATAGTATGTGGAAATACTGTCTCACAACATATTTAAACACGTGTACTTACACATAAGCATGCCATAAAAGCATGCAATAAAAGTATCTAAGCAGAGACAAAAAAAGACAGAGAATGTTTGGCGTACAGCAAGTGTAGTGAATGATCTCTGTGAGGCACTTGGTCTTGGTGAACAGCAGACACTGAAAAATGTCAATATGATGTTCTAATCTTCTGCTATGGGTGACAGATGTAGGAAACAGGTGGAGCTTCTCAGAAGATCTTATCTCCACACTGCAAATGCTCAAATGGTTGTTTCCCGGTAAAATGTATCCAGACATCATTAAACCAGATAAATGTTTGCGTAAAGGCAAGCGGAATACATTTTGTCCTTTAAATAGGACAGAGCGGTGCAAATAATCAGCTTAAATTAATATGTTCTTTGAAAACAAGTCGTATTTCCTTCCTAACCAAGAAAAGCTTGTTACTTTATGAAAGTGGCATCATTTTGGAAAACCAACAGGTCACTTTAACAAATTGATACTGCGGTACTTTTTTAAAGTTGCACAGTCGTAAAGGTACTGCATAGCAGGAATGACCCAAATTTTCTTCTCCATGAAATCGATCTTGTTTTAGGGACAGTTAAGATAGTTTTACTGAAAAGGACAAAATGATTCGATAAAGAATATGAGTTTCTGCGGTACACAGCTTCCTCGCTCTTTCCAAATTTTCTTCCCCGGCTAATTTCAGTGTGTTCCAGTCGGTAACCTGGAAGAAGGTCTGTGCTCTTCCCCAGACGTCTGTCCCCACACAGCCCGAGGCACCTCAGAGGAACGGAGAGAAAAACCCTCATTAGGAAAACAAACTAGTCTCTGACTAATGAGGCAAAATCCATTTGTGTCTTTCCTCTAATAATGGCTGAAGTCATTAGTGCGGCTGTCTGAAGTCTTCCTCAACTCCTCTACCTCATCTGCTGAGCGCTTTCATCTGCATCCGCCCAAATTTGTAGCTTTCGAATAAGTTTAACTATAGCCTCGCCGAAAACAGAAATATTAAAAAATTGTTAGTCCTGCCTCTAAAACATAACTGAAGATATCCGGCTTAAATTATAAATACATAATGTTTGTACTCTTAAACATAACGGTTTCTAAAAGGTTCCTCCTAAGAACCATGTCGTTCTTACCATTTTCCTGTCCAAAGACTCTTTCTTTACTACAAAGAACCTTTTGTGAAACAAAATGGTTCTGCGGGGGTTAAAGTTTCTTAATGGAACCGTACAGCCAAAATTTTGTGTCACCGCGTAGACAAATGAGATTTTTATTTTGTAAATAATAATTAAACGTTTTAACAAACATATTTTGATCACTTTTATTTAGCATAGCGTGGCTACTCACCAATCTGCACCCTAACCCAGAACGGTCAGTTTTATAGTTTAATTTAATGATCGTGGATGTTTTTCATCATATTAACGTATTTATTGTTTTATTAAAGCGTGATTCTCTTGAAGTCTGGTGTTACAGTGATTTTACCACGGTTTACCATGCTTTATGTCATGCCTCCCGTACACATGGTAAAATCGCTGTATTGCCATCCTCTCACGACTCATTTGTTTAATCATATAATCAATTACTAAAAATCCCACTGTTACCTCTTTTTTAAACACATTAGCACTGAATTTATAGCCTGTAAATATGTACTAAATAAATCCTAATGAAAATGCAGCCGCGAAGTCCCGCGTGAAAACGCAGAGGTAACGCCTTAATCCAGCATCTGTGCTGAAATACTCACCAGATGTCTCGCCGTTATTGTTTTGCGCTGTTTTGTTTATATTGCGTTGATGACACACAAACAAACGGCTTCGATTTTTTTAATAACACTTATTAACAGTTTGAAACAATTTTTAACAAAAACGTAGTAGATAAGAAAACCTTTTGATGTTCCGTATAGAAAAGATTATCAACAAGTACTTTGTTTCATGCAGTGAATAGAGTGGTACAAGAATACTCGTTATATAAACCTCGTTAACCCCTAGTCAGCGCCTTGTTAACACCTAGTCAACACCAGCCAATCAAATCAGACCTGTTTATCGTTCTCATCTATACCGTTCAGTTGGACCAGAGACTAGTTGATATGACCTTTGAGATTAGATTAGTATCGTTCTCTTTGTCTTCCCAGATTTACTTCGTCTGCCTGAGGTCAGAAATCTGAGGGGGATCTTCAGTTAAAACATGGATGAAAAATTGAGCTAAGGTCATGTCAGATGCGCAGCCATTATCGTAACAGTTCAGTTGAATTTGCTAACTAAAGCTTTGTTCTGGGTTTATTGCAAGATCAGGTAAAAAATAGCTTCATAAAATATGAGTTAAAAGCATGTCACGATTTTAAAAGCATATTGTGAGTATTTTTGTTTAAGTACCGAGATAAAATACCAACACTGAAATAATTTATTTCCTTTTAAGTTTCAGTTGGCGAATTGTCACAATCCGGTCTTTAGGGGTTTGTTACAGCACTGTAAATACAGTATCTTGAAATATCATCCCTCTTGGACATCGAACAGTTAACAGGTGATATGACAAGCGCAGTTGTTGATTTGAACAGATTTGACAGAAGGGCGTCTTCGCACTTTGTATATTACTTTTGTAATTAGAATCTCGTATCGATGGCAACCAACAGCAGGAGGTGATGTACTGTACATCACTGAGGAGAAACAACACACACACACACACACACAGCAGGTGACTTTGAAGTTTAAATAGCATGAGATCATTTCGCTCGGTTTCTCCAGTGGTTTGACGTTGCCGTGGTACCCGAGACAGACTGTCTTTCCCGGGGCTGTGTTTCCGTCGATGAATCACGCACTCAGTCGAAGCGCTTTACTGAGGGCACTTTTGAGGAGACGGCTTTATTCTGTTGTGGGTATTTGGTTTCAAGTTGAGAAAAAGTGGCCAATTAGGAAAGCCACAGTATTGATTTAGGAGGGGTGTCAGGATCACACACACCGGTTTACTTATTGGTCTAAATAAAGACATTCCGTAGACCTCCACTGTTTTTATACACGGCTAGTTATAACCAACATAAGCTAACGCTAAACCACACTCTAACCGTAACAAATGTAGCGATTTTGACAAATGTACAGTACTTTAAGAGTACTGGGGGTATTTATATACATCATGCTAAATTATATGCTATATTGATAATGCTAATGATATATTATAAACATTCAATACACTGGTATATATCAAAGTACCGTAGTGCTATTTTAACCGTACCGTGGTACCTCAAAAATGACAGTGTTACCGTTTTTTTCAGCCATCTTTGTACTATGAGTAAACTACAGTTTACTGTTTCCTGTTAAAAACAATATATTTTCCATAGCACAGATCAGTCAGAGAAAGAGTCTTTAGTTTATCTGAAGTCTGTCAGTATTTCTCTGTATATTAGTTGCATTTATCTTCGCTCCAAAATCAAAAGTAACATATAGTTTTACCAAAACAAAGAGAGAAGACATTAAAGCCAGCCTCCTCTGAACCCAGCTGAGCGCTGATAAATACTCGTTGTGGCAATTTCATTAAAGTTTGCTCTGGAAATCTTTCAACAGTTCTACGCGAGCGTTTTTAAATTTGTTTGTGTGAAGTGAGCCGAACCTCCCAGCGTGAAACGAATTAAACTGGTAAAATAATTACCGCGCCACCATCCCTCATAATCACAATACACAGCAAAGAAAGTACAAATGAACTCGAGGACAAAATGTTTATAAAGAAAAACTCTTTTCTTCTGAACTCAAACCAAACTATTTCATTGGCGTCCTAACTAGCCAATGAAATTACTAACTAAAACAACGTTTACTGGGAAAACACAATGGCAGTCTTTTCTGGTGGATTTGTGGGCAGTATATAACTATGCAACTGGGAATTTCATGGAAAGCAAATGTTGCTGTTCTTTAAAAAGTTGGCGTGCGACAAATCACACTTCACATCAGTAGTGACCACTAAACAGGGAACAACCTCTAAACGTTGGCTAACATTCTCTTAAAGTTCCCTCAGTTATCAAATAGTCTTGTATTAATGTTAGTAAAACGTTTTTATAAACATTACGTACGATATATATAGTAACCTTATTTTTATTCTGTCGTGGAACAATTGATCAGAATTCTAAAAAGTTTGAATAACGTTCTCAATAATAATAATAATAATGTTAATACAATGTCTAAAATGTGGATGCTTTGAATGTTCCTAGAACATTTAAAATAATGTTAACGTTTTTGTTACTGGAACATTTTAAAAAGTTAACATTTTTCTTGTTCTGAAACTTAAGGAAAACATTAAATTGTTAGCTGGGCAGCTACACAGGAAGTTAGCGGTTATGCTAAATGAAGATGAAGTTTAATCTTATCGCACGTATACAATGAAGTCAAAGGAACGATGATAATATAATATTCAATAACATCGTATCAGCGATGAATAGAAGCACAGCAATCAGAAACTGTGCTGATAGTCATGCTACAGGAATGAGTTATTATTACAGTACAGTAGCTAGCTGCGTGATCAACAGCATCAGATCAGTGTAGGTGCTCGATTCACAATGCGTTACACTGATCTGAGCTTTGTCTGCTGTGCTGGAGTGTGTTCTGATGTAGTCTCACATCATCTGGTCTCACAGCAGCTGTGATGTGCAAGTCTCTGAGGGTCTTGTGGTCTCTGAAGGGTCTTTCTGTGTCTGCCTGAGACTCTGAGTGTGATGCTATTTCCAATTTTCAGCCACTGGTCAGTGAAAGCACTAGTTCTGTTTTTATCAGTTTGATATTGCTCGTTAGCAGCAGATTACCAGTGATTTGAAGAAACCTCGAACCTAGTTAAAAAGAGCCTTGCTTTTCCGTGTTATTAAATTTAATATTTGTGCTTGGCCCAAAAAAACATGGACTTATTTATTGGACAGACTCGTATTGGATGTCTTTTTTTCCTGTTAACAACCACTAATAACACCCTAGCAACCGTACAGCAGTGTGCTAAACACAGTCAAAATATCTCTGGAAATGTCTGGACTAACTTAGCACTAGTGGAGTGTTTTGCATAGTATCACTCAAGTATCACTCAAATAATGAAAAAGTGTGTATATATTTGGCAGACATTTTTATCCAAAGCTATTTATAGTTCATTCAAGCTATATTTGATCAGTATGTGTGTTCACTGGGAATCGAACCTGCGACCTGTGCGCCGCCAGTTGAACAGCTGAGCTACAGAAACATAATGTATAAATACGCAAAACTTCGGTTTCATGTTTGTGGGTGTGTTTGTTTAGAAACACTGTACGTGTCACAAACTCACATTTAAATTCTAATCAGGGCAGATCTGGCTCACCGTGTCATTTTTAAAAATCTTTGTCCCATCGCGTTTTCTTAAAGACCATCCGAATTATTTAACATTCAGTTGCGTCTCCCCTCTGTGTCTGAGTGGAGTGTAATTACACCCCTGTCTGCGCTCATCAAACGTCCCACAGCAGTTTAACGGCTCGCGCGTTCTCTAAAACAAAGCGTTTATATGGCAGAAAACATCACAGCTGTAATCTTATTACACTGACTTGTGTTTACGGTAAAATGCTTCTTTATCTTTATGACCTAATGCAACATTAGTTTCTATCTGAATTATGGCTGTTAAAGTGGAACGTTTCGGTTCTCTGTCGCCATCTCTGTTTGAAACATGAAACTGCAGGTTACTTGACATACTTTTCATTCTGTATTTCATTCAAATGAAGCCAAACTAACATTTCCTGGGAGATCAGACCCGACAGCTCAAATTATAAATCATTATTATAATCTCACCATTGTGAATCGATGTAAAGTGCAGCTTTAGAAACAGTAAATCTGTTTAATAAACCTTAAAGTTCTCTAGAAAGAAGCTTCTAAGCGTGTTCAAAATGTCAAGTTTTTTAACATTAATAGTGTTTGGTTATAAGAACATTATTCAAACCTTTTTTGATTCTGTAACTGCTTAAAACATTCCACTAACAACCTATAAATAATGTTTTTGGTATCATGTCAAACATTCTGCTAACGTTATTGCCAACCTTTTTGCTAACTTCTGGAGAACTTTTACAGAACATTAGCCAATGTTCTGAGAACGTTTCTTGTTAGCTGGGTGGCTTGAAAGGAGTCTATTTTGTGCCCATTTTTGGCTTTTTAATGTGTGTGTAGTATTTGTGTGGTTCTGTGCCAGTAGATTTCTAGCACCAATCAGATTTCACCTGCTCTGGTCCCGCTGAGCCAACCACAGTGCAATTCCAACCCTGGAATCTCTTCCTGGTTATGTTTGGCATCAGGGCTGTGGTTTGTGATGCTGGAGCGATTGTGAACTCGTTTGCCGAACACAATTTCATTCCCGAGCACCAGCGTTCAGCGGGTCACGGACAGCAGCTTTTCATGTGTGCACTCACCCTGGCGGTGTTTCACCTCAGTAACGGCCAATTAGCGTCTGCGTTTATGTTGTGGAATTAAATGAGAATTGAGGCGTTGTTTAACAGGAGAACAATCTACATCACTAGAAATCTCTCCCCAGATTCCAGGAACTGTTGTGGTATGACCCTTGCTTATTGTAACAGATTTTGTGGTGTGAACTGTAAGCAGAAAGTCGCTTTGCAAATTGCCGTGATTTTACAGTAAGCGATTTCAGAGAGACTAGCAATAGCAAACTGGCTTTGAAAGCATAAGATCCCGCCCACCCTTTAGAGATAGGGCCTCCTCCAGCACAAGTAGGACATCCTGTTATTGCATTTGGACCAAATGCAATGATTGGATGGACATTTTTTGGACCTGTGCCTTCCCTTTCACTGAAGATATATATATATATATATATATATATTCCCTTTTATGTTTGTATTGTGATGTACTTACAAGTAAAACAGACGCCACGCTAGCCCTGTATGTTCAATATAATCTGTTCACTGGCCACCAGGAGGGGCTACTGTTTTGCTTGACCAGGCGCCCTCTATATTATGTTATTGATTTTTAATGAGTTTCTTAACTATTTATCTTCTAATTTATTTATGATTAAGTTGTACAGGCATGTAAGCCAAGTCTGGAAGTCATTAAGGGACTAATTAGTGGAGTTTTCGCTTGGTGGCAGAGAGACTGTGTGTCTTTTGCCCTGCAGGGGACGATATCTCCGGCACGCTCTCGCTCTTCCCCGGGCACCAGTTGTAACGTCGCAAGACTGGCGTGTTTCCAAGCCACCTGGTGTGCGGGCAAATCCACGCGTCTTGGGGGCAGGTTCAAACCTAGAGCTCGGCTTGCTGGGGCTTGAGGGCCTGGAAATAAGCAAGGCTGACACGCCGATGCTCCATTTTGGACGTTCGCATTTGTTGCGCCCTCTGCGCGTAATGCCATACTCAGATCGCAGCTGAGCGGTAATGACACCAGGGTTACTGAGTGCTGTTGTCAGATCATATGTGCAGATAGAAAGCCACTAGGCCAATATGCAAATCTGTGTCTGCCGCATCTTTCAGTTCAGTTAGCTGGTTGTGTTCCTGTCGCTCAACTGGTAGAGCATTGCGTTAGCAGCTTTTAAAATGGACGTTTTGATGGCCTTTTGCCAAATCCCGGCTAACAGGAAATGTTTTCAGAACGTTGGCTGACGTTCTCTAAAAGTTCGTTTGAGGTTCTCCAAAACATTCTTGCAGTAACGTTAGTAAAAAGTGTCTTTGTTGTATATCATTTACAATAAAATGTTATTTATAAGTAGTTAGTGGGAATGTTTCAAAAAGTTACTGAATTTAAAAAAGTTTTTAAAACATTCTTATAATCAAGCAATAACGTTAATACAACATCTACGTTCCCAGACCGTTCAAAATAATCGTTTCAACGTATATGTTACTTACTGGAAACGTTATAAAAACATTCTTGTGGCCTGCAATTGTTAGCCGGGTTGCTACATGGTGTATTTATGGATTATCTACTCCGGGTTTTCCAAAACAAACCTAAATACCCCAAAGGAACGTTGTGTATTTCTGGGCTTTACTGTACCTTGTTATGCTCGGTTAAAGTGATCTTTGCAGGCCTTTAATAATTAGGTCACTGTTCCATTAGTGAGCACTGGTGCGCAGAATAACAGCTAATGGATGTTTTATTTTGCACTGGTTCATGTCATCTATGGAATTAAAAGCATAATCATTTGGACGTTGTTTGGGGCGAGCTGTCCAGAAAACCAATGTTTGCAATTCAAGGTTGGAAAAATGTTTAACGACATTAAGAAATATGATACGTGTAAGTGCTTTATCGTATATACAGATATATTTATTATATAACCTAATCTTACAGTCTGATCGCTGATCAGATTGCTTATCGCATGCAAACCAGCACACCAAAATCCAGTGATATTAAATTTTGATTCATTGATCAGGGCGTGACAGGCGTTCAGCCCCCGCGTGTCATATTTTATCAATATTTTCCGTTCAACTCGATGATCCAGCAACGATCGATGAGTGATGTGACGCGTCGGGCTCGGTACGTGCCGCGCGTAATTGCGCGTCGCTCCGAGTCCAGGATCCCGACGAGACCTCCGTGAGCCGGGGCCGAGCTGCAGCGTGAGGCGCATGGAGAAAAGCTGATTTTAACACTCGGCCGGTTGACCTATACTTATAGCCGTTATTGGATCGTATATTTAAAAGGACAGGCGTATATTGTCCGGCAGTCCCACACAGCAGTGAGCGATGGCGATCTTAAGATCCATTGCTCACGCTGCAGTCAAGACGTGAATGTACAGTAATGCTGACACGAAAACTGTACAAAGAGGTTTAACGGGAAATATTTCTTACATTGCCTTACATCACGAGATTATCTGTTTTCAGAATGCTTGCGCGAGAACCACAAATTGACGAACTGTGGTTACTTGTATATACATTATGGAACAGCATAAATCTGTAATACTCTGTAAGTATACAGTATGCACAGTGTGTGTATATATATATATTTAATGTGTTTGTGATGTGTGTATATATATATATAATAAACACACTTCCCCTTTAAAGTATGCAAATTTAATCATCAATAATTCCCGTAATTAATAAATAAATTATCATATTTGTTTTCAAAGTTATCTGCTATGGGGGAAATACATGATAGAGCAATAAAAAAGTCGAAGTAAATATGTATTCAACAACATTCCGCGTATATTCCCCAAACTTCCCCTCCGTTTTAATTATTAGCATCTTTCAGAGCGCCCATCCTACTGTTGCTTCCTGGACAACAAACGCGTCTGTTCTCCTGAGGCCCACTGCCTCGTCCCACACCGGGTATTCGATGCTCAAATTCACCCTATTAAACGCTAATGGTCCGACATTATCAGCCAAAGTAACACACAAACTAACAGAGGCCGTGTGTGTGTGTGTGTGTGTGTGCTGTCTGTCTGGAATACTAGCAGTTTCATCCAGACATCTGCCGGAGGGAGACGGTGACCTCAACGGCACTCCGGAGAGGTTCAGAGACGGAAAACGTGCCGCTAATGGTCACCTGAGGAACAAGGTGTTTTTTTTGGAAACCCACACATAGAATGTCCCTGTTATCCGACAGATATCATTGAAATAGGTGTCCTGAGAAATCGGACCTGTCTCTCGGCCAGCCCCAGACGCAAAAATGTGTCAGGGCGCGGCCCGCGTGGTTTTAGCCAATCAGAAGCGCTCTCTGCCCGTCAGTCATTTTGTGTGGAATGCTGGGATTGTACCAGTAATGACTTCAAATGTGGTCTGACTAGGCAGCTCGTTAGATTTTAGAACAGTGCCCCCCTCTCTCTCTCTCTGTCTCTCTTTCTCTCATGTCTCTCTCAGCTTTTGTACGCCTCTCTTTTCTACAGCAGAACGTGTAACTGCTGTTCTGTCAGCCTGTCGTTAATTAGGACTGTAAAAGTGGCTTTAATTCGCACTGAGGCACTGCAGTATAAGCTCGGTCTTTCTACACCCTAATGCATAATTACACAGCTCATTTTGAACAGATTAAGTATGTTTTCCCCCACCATGTGGCTTTGTACTAGCGATGTTCGCGAGCAACAACGGTGAAGGTGCGTCTGGGGTACGACACCGCGTGGTGTGTAAGTCGTCCTTGGCAGTCTTCCTGGTGCGCCCATCCACTCTTCATGAACGTCTGACATAAGTTCTCTCTTTGTTTTTCGTTTCCTCAGATACACTTAAAGGTGCAGTACGCAATTTCTGAGAAATGCCGGGTGCTACTTTTAATTTTCAACAGTTTCTCAGAAATTACTGTATTACTGTAATTGTATTACTTATATATTACTGTAGTTTTTTACTCGATTACTGTAACTTTAAGAACCACATGACATCATTTTGTTAAACATTTTGTGTTTTACCTGTAACATCTTTAACCGTCACCGAAACACATTCTTCATGATGCAAGCAGCGTCAAGAGGGTGGGGTCAAACAGCATTAGCCAATGAAATCGCAGTTACCTTTTTTATCACCATGATAGCCTCACTGTTCCTAACAAATGATCGGCTAGCAGTTTAGAAGACACGCCTTCTAATTCCCTGTCTTGGCGTGGTATTCATTGCCATTAGGTTCCATTTAGATTCCTGATGCTTACACAGGCACATTAACGACTGGGGACTCCACACGGATTCGCTGACACAAAACGCCGCCTGATCTGGGGCTACATGGCAGTTAGCCTGTAAATACACCATGACTAATGTGGATGTAATGGAAACCAGATCTGTTGTTGCACAAGATTATCCCACAACCTGGATTCAGCAGAATGCCAGTCTGGGGAACGCCAGCATCAGAGAGAGAGAGAGAGAGTCTGTGACCAATCCACAGAGCATCTATGACTTGTTGTCTTTAGCCCCAATTACGAGGCATTGCCAAATGTTTTCAATATTCATTTCCCTCTTCTGCGTGGCCGTCGTCATGGATTCGTCCCTCAAGAGGACGAAACAGGAGGTGGAACACAGATGGTGTCATCTTAGCTGTTCTCGCTACCCAAACATCCACTTTATTTCTCCGTCTCTCACCGATGCGAGATCAAGTTGTTCCATCTCTCTGTTTTCAGGGAGATGAGGAAATCATTTCGAGAAATTTCAGGCCCGTGTAAATCATGCATCTGCCCCACGCACGTGCGCGTGCCGTCGAGTCGCATGTTTAATTTATCGCACGCTGTCGGAAATAATCCGGCTAATGGGGAATGTTCTCAGAACATTGGCTAACGCCCTTTTAAATTGATCAAAAATGTTTTTGTATTATGTTAGTACAACGTTGTTCTTAAGCTGTGAGGGGGACGTTTAACAAACGTTATAGAATTTGAAAATGTTTGAAAAAACGTTCTTGTAACTAATCAGTAATGCTAATACAATATCTTACGTTCCCTACGAACGTTGGGAAACTTAATAGAAACATTAGGGAAATGTTAACGCAACCTAAAACTGTTAGCTGAAAAGAGTTTTGGAAAACAACTTCCTTCATTGTTTTTAAAATAACACGTCAAAAAAAGCTTAATTTCCTTTTCACAAAATATATCTTCTGTTTCTCTCTTTTCATTTTCAGGTGAAATATATACCTGCCTATGTTCTTGACAGGCTTTGAGATTCATTTCCAGCCTATTTTATTTGAAGTTGACATTTAATAAAATTTCTCTTCTGTATAATCTTAATGTGGATTATTGTGTTATACTCTCTCGCACGGAGAGGAACCGATTCTGCAAGCGTAAATGTGACGGTCTCCATTCATTATCCAAAAACATCTCCGTTCATCACACAGGTGGCCTGACAAGTGCCTTTGTCCTGTTCAGAGGAAACAGGAGGTCTCAATTCTGTACCAGATTGCTTTGTGTCAACTCAACACAAGCTAAGCCTCGTCTGGTGCTCAGTTACTTAAGCGTTCTCCTACGTACCTGACAGTTTGAAGGTAAAATTAGCTGTATTGTCTTTGATGTGTCTTTATAAGCTCGAAACCTGCTTTTCACCATTGAAAACATCACGATAAGTCGCGGTTTTAACGGTCATTGAAGCACAATTAGACGTCAGTAAGATTAACAGTTACTTAGTTGGAATGAGTAACAATGGAAAATATTTTCCTGTTTGTTCACAAAAGAAGTCGCATGGGTTTCGATAGCTGTGAGGGTAAATAAATACTGGCGGTATTTTTCATTTCTTCCAAAACATTTTTCTAGGCCAAATTTTGTTGGGTTATAATCCTTTTATTTTGTTTCTTTTCTTGTTGTTTTTAAGAGTTTCAGGAGCGGAACCCTTGAGGAACCACAGTGGCGACTCTGTGGTAGGCTTTGCTCTTGTGCAAACACGCTAGATTAACTCAAGCGTTCCACAGGGAAATTCATGGATCCAAAACGAAAACAATCACTTTGGAAAAAAGGGTGGCGCCATCAGAGCGCAGCTTAGCAGGCGACGCATAACCGAATGCGCTCCGGTCTAGAAGATGGAGGGTTAAGTCTTTTCTGTGTGGTTTCACGCTGGTGGGCGGTTAGCAACATGCCAGCATCCCTACCGCCATCTGTGCTTGCGTTGCATCGCCAGCACCTCGCGAAACACTCGGCGTGTTCAAACTCCTTTGACAAACGTGGTCAGAAGCTTCTACACTTCCTCCTCTCAACTCTCAAAGGCATTTAATTAGAAGTTCATCCGTTCGAGGCTGTCACAAACAGCCCGGTGCGCGAAAGCCGGACCGCTAGAATGTGACTTTAAAGTATCTTCGTTAAAATGTAGTTATTGTGACTTAAATAAAATGACTCGTTCTAAACACTAAATATATGTTTATTTTATTGTATCGATTTTATTTTGAGGCTAATACTGTTTTACGTTTGTTTACATTTGTTTACTTTGTTGTTTAATTAAAGATAACAATGACCTATTTCTTTACAATAACATGCATTCATAAATCATAAAAGGCAGCGCTTAGAATATAAGATATTAAAATAAACAGGGTCATGCTAACTTCAAGATTAGTTTGACTACTGTACAATCTGCAATCTGTACCATTGCTGAAGTCTTGTAGGCGGGTCCATGAAAATGCTAATTACGCCGACCCACAATGCAGTGCGTGAGAAATGCACCAATTAATCTGTCAGTGTTTTGGGGGTCTTCGGGTCTCAGCCAATCAGATGGGGTTGCGGGGGAGATTCAGATTTACGATTTTCATCACTCCTGTACAAACCTGCCACGTTCTCGACTCGCACCGTGCGGCCCGTCACAATTTGCGACGGAAAATTCGGAAAATCAATCGGGCAGATTACGGCCCTGTCAGGATGAAATACGCCGCGTTGTTTTACCGCCTGTGTACGTTATTAAATCTGTTATTGTGGATTTGACCCGCCACCATTCCGCGAGCGAGGCTTTGCGAGCCGAAGGTAAGGGGGGGGGG
>JAZGTJ010003216.1:0-36749 GCA_036877575.1 Botia almorhae
CACACTCGTCTGGAGTTCAGTAACGTTGAGACCGGTATCCTGACCGAGCGCCGCTTTGTCTCCGCGGCTCCGTCTAACTTCATCGGCCACCTGCAGGGCCTGAAATTCAACGGCCTTCTCTACATCGACATGTGCAAGAACGGCGACATCGAGTTCTGCGAGCTGAACGCTCGCTTTGGCATGCGCTCCATCGTGGCCGATCCCGTCACCTTCAAGACCAAAGGAAGCTACCTGGGCCTGGCCACACTGCAGGCCTACAGCACCATGCACCTCTTCTTCCAGTTCAAAACCACCTCTGGCGACGGTTTCATACTGTTTAACAGTGGAGACGGGAACGATTTCATTGCTGTGGAGCTTGTCAAAGGGTGAGTGACTCAGTGACCATTGGCATATGTTACACTAGAAACAAGTGCTTGACAACACAAAATTGTACTGTGTCTGATGCTAATGACCACAGACGTTTTAACAGCGCCTGTAAAAAATGAAGCATTATCGTAGCTCATATTGTAAAGAGATAAAGATGGAGTCAAAGATTCATTAGTGTTATTCTAGAAAAATGTTTTGTTTTAATGACATTTCATGAAAATGTGATAATTTCGTTTCTGAAACAACTGTTGAAGTGCAGTGTACAGAATGTACACAATCCATGTACACAATCTATTAAAAACAGATACTAAACACATTGTTGTTAAGTTTAAAATTTCGTTTACGTTTAAAAATAGTTTCGCTCATCTTTAACAAAGACAAGATTGGCTCACAATCATTACAATTCTAAACTAGTTTGTTGTTATTGCTTCAAAGCAAATATTCCAAAATGGTTTAATATTAGAATGTGTAAATGAAACCAAATGAATAATGAATGTATACTTCAAATCCTCTAGCAGAACATCAGTCACGTTGCTCTTTAGAACAAGTGTCCATTCTCTGGTCATCTCAACTCCTCTCATAGTGGACTAACTCACCTTGCTTCAGTGTGCACTTAGACTGAGTGTTCTTCCCTGAAGTGCACTTGGGTGGATTTGGGTGAGTGGACACAACTGATTTGTGTGTTTGTGTGTGTGTGTGTGTGCGTGTGTGCGCGTGTGTGTGTTGTCAGGTATATCCACTATGTGTTTGATCTGGGAAATGGGCCGAGTCTTCTGAAGGGAAACAGTGACAGTCCACTTAATGACAACCAGTGGCACAATGTTGTGATCACACGAGACGCCGGAAACACACACACACTCAAGGTGGACGCCAAGTCTGTCAGCCAGGTGGTCAACGGAGCAAAGAATCTGGACCTGAAAGGTCAGACACACAGATTCACTTCAGCCTTCTACTGACAGTTGTGTGAAATTGACATTTCATAAAGAATTGGATTAATACATTATGTAAATATGAAATTGTATATACTGAGCAGGTAGTAGGATGATTATTTACACACTGTGTCAACTGATCCAGCACATTTTTAAAGATTACATTTTAGTGTTTTTTATTTCTTTTAAATCTAAATAGGCATGTAAACATATGCCTAAACTGAACATTCTGAATAGATGTTTTTTGAAAACAAGTCTGTGCACCTTTAACTGTCATGTAAATGTATTTTCTGGATGTTTTATTTGATTTACAGTGTTTTTGTACAGTGAATAAGCACTTTTATCTTTTGTCATAGTTTACTTCTGTATGTGTTGTCTTAAAGTTTTAATGTTTGTGCAGTTAAGCACTATGATATGGTTGTGCTGTCTTTGCAGGGGATCTGTTCGTGGCCGGTCTGGGGCCCAACATGTACCAGAATTTGCCAAAGTTGGTGGTGTCTCGTGAGGGTTTCCAGGGCTGCTTGGCTTCCATGGATCTCAATGGCCGTTTGCCCGACCTCATCAATGATGCTCTGTTCCGCAGTGGGCAGGTTGAACGCGGCTGTGAAGGTATTCGCCACATGCCACCCTTCAACCTTAACATCTACCAATCCCTGACGCCCTACTGTCTGTTTAAACCAATCAAATTCAAGCCTAATGTAACCTGTTGTGTTCCTCCTTTAGATCTGACAGTCAGACAGTTGTGCTTCATTGTTTGTATTGGAATAGAAATTGGATGTGTCCCTTTACAATTGTAGTTATGTGGCTTTTCTGTTGTGTTTCGCTGACAGCCCATGTCACCACTAGATGGCACCTTAGCCAAAGGGACTTTATTTGACCAGTAAACACATTTGACTCGAATATAGCCACAACATCTTGTTTTGTTTTTCAGATTTAGATCTCATTTTATATGCATATTAATTATATATATGTGAACACAGTAGAATAGTTTAATATGCAATATACACAGTTTAATAGTAATCAATAATCAATAATATAACATTTCTATTTATCACATCATCCTTGTCTTACTAAAATAATGACCCTTGTTTCTCTGTTTTTTAGCCCGCACACACACACACACATCTTTTTTTCCTTCACTAACCCCCCTCTGTTTTATTGTCCAATTCTTTCTGTCCTTCCCTGCTAACAAAGTTGGTTTCACCAAAGCTGACCTGCAAGGTAGAGCGTCTATGAGAGAGCTTGTGTGCCCCACACAAACACACACACACACCTGGCTGAAAGTTGCAAAGAGCTTCATGTTGATGTTTCCTCACAACATGACTTCTCAACAATCTCCTTTAGTCTGTATAGACAGAGAGATACATGAATGCTGACAGAGAACAAAGAAGTAGAAGAAGAAGATGAGAACTCAGAATCCATCTAGAGACTATAAATATCTTCTCTAAAGAATGTTGCAACTCAAGCGTTCCTCAGACCGTGACATCATGTTCCTCCTCATTGTTTGAATTCTTCAGTAATTTGGCCGCAGTTGTCCCTCAAACTGAAGCTTTATGATGGATGTTTTGGGCATGACTGATTTATATTGTGCAGAGTTTCAGGAGTGATTCAATTAGTGAATCACGATAGGCAGAAACCAGTGCAGTACACTTGAGAAAAAGCGAAGAACTCCTCCATCGCTCCTCTGACTCAATGAAAGCACTTTCAGCCAGACTCCCATCCTCTCACACGTCCACTCTCAAGACTCTTGTCTTGAATGCATGTTTTTCTGTTTTTTCTTTTGCTGGTGATTTGAGCTGCTGGATTTTTGAATGAATCTGAATCAAATGTAAACATGTTTTTAATCACCTTGAAGCAGCGCAGTTTGACCTGTCCTGAATCTTAACAGATTCAGATCTGTGACAAATCTCCAGTGTGAATGCTGTCAGATCATGAAAACACATGGTTTGACTCTTTTTTTGTTTCTAGCTGTATTCAGTGTGGCTATTTTTGTATCTTGAAATGTATCGATTTGTCTGTTTAAGATGTTTTTGTGTGTTCATCTGAGCTTCTCAACTGGTGCATCACAGGTCTGTTCTGATAGGGCAGCCAGGAAAACCGAAAGAATGCTGCATGCAAATAAACCATATGAACTTTATAAATATGCTCATTCTAAAATCGTCTGCGCAAATGGCACTTTTTTACAAAAGGTCCTCTGTAGAATTTGTTTCCTGAAGCAAAACCAGTTGAGATTCATTGTTGTACGGTATCCAGGGCGAATGCGTCGTCACGGGCTGATGACCCCTGAGTGACCTCGCATGCATGCATGCATGTCGCTGTGCTGCGTGTGATGGAGAAATCTGTCATTACTGCTGACTCATGCTGTTTCTGCTTCTCCTGCGTCAGGTCCCAGCACCACATGTCAGGAGGACTCGTGTGCAAACATGGGCGTGTGCATCCAGCAGTGGGAGAACTTCACCTGCGACTGCTCCATGACCTCCTACTCCGGCACCCAGTGCAACGACCGTGAGTTCAGCTTACACTGGCTGTTGCTGACTGCGACGTCGTGTTCATTCTGTGACATCATTAGGAATTGCGTTGTAGGAACGGTTGTGTTTGAAATATCAAAAAGGTGTCAGGCAGTATCGGGAGGCAGAAAGGCCTCAGTCTGTGGATCTGAGGTTGCCATAGTATCTTGTATTTTGAGATGCCTCCAGCTGGATGATTTTATATTCCACAATCCTGTTTGTCTGGTTCAATGGTGGTTAAATAAAATGCCACTTGATGGAGCAGATGAGTGATTAAGCCAATTATTTTTTAACAGATATCTTTGGTTTCGGACGCTGTTGTTTTTGTTCTGCTGTTTTCAGGTTTGTTGTTGTGTGCTGATTTATTCATTCATTTTGAAGGTTTGGTGCTATTTTATGTTGCTTATTTCTGTATGTAAAGAACTTCATTACACAGGTAGAAAATATTACGGAACAGCACTGGATCGACCAATCACTGAGCTTTATGGGCGGAGATTCAGAGAGAGTGGCTTTGTGGGCGTGAGGGTGATAATGACAGTGAGGGATATGTATCTGTGCAGCCGGCAGACGCAGGTTAATAAGCTGTGAGCAGCTGTAATGAGCTGCAATAAATGTTGACATGTAAAATTAGCCCAGCAGCCGACAGACACGGCACAGCGTACGGAAAACCACTTCACCTCCAACTTTCCTCCTCACGGTCTCTTTCTCCAGCTCTGCTCCTGTCTGTCATTAATGAAGAATAAGCTTTTGTCTGTTTCTTTAATGATGTCTCTCATGTTTAACCTCTGGCTGTTGTTCTGCATTTCATCACACTGACATTTCTAATCATAGAGGCAAATTCAATTTCACCCCTCAGATGGGCTCTTGTGCTCACGACTGCGGTTACAGTGAGCGCTTAACCTTGTATCCTCGTAATGTTAATGCTGTTATTAACATTTGAAGAAAAAAAAGGATTTTTTTCATAACAAATTAGGAGTAATGCAAAAATGTGCTTTAAAGAGTGTCATGACAGGCTCAAAGCCGTGACAAATCAATGGAGGACAAAGTCAAGTTGGTTTGGTTGCAACGAAAAGTATTTATTAACATACATAAAAAAACACATAAAACACAAAATCAACACTATTTCGGTCGGACCATGATGTCAAAACGTCCGGCCGTACCAAGTTTAACTAATAATGAAACTAAATAAACAACCAGAACAAAACAAAAACAGGGAGCAGGCCACCCTACGCCAACACAGCCCCAACATTTATGGCAGGGAGAACAGGTGGAGATCGTTCAATTGATGAGTCTCCTGGCCCCGCCCACTGGCCCATTTGAGGTTTTTAATGAGTATGTTTTTATTGTGTTTGTAATTAAGCCTAATTAATTATGTCTGTTCGTAATACAGTGTAGTCAAGCTCTTTTAATTTGGAACAATAGAGAATTATGCAGTTTGTTGAAATTCTGGCAGATGTTCAGAATGTGATACTGCTGCACTGTATCTACTGTATCTACTGTATATGTACTGCATAAAGTAGTTAGAATACAATAGTAAAATGCTATTACAAGCACATCCTCTAGGTGGCAGTAATGCACCAAGCAAGCTGATGCAGTACGCAACCTTGCAGTGCAGAATCAAACTAGAACACGCTTCAGGAGCATGCAATCAGTTCTGCTTGTATTAACATATTTTTGGGGCAAATGCATGTACACAAACACACCTGTACAGACACACGTGGCATTCTCTACACGGCAAACGCTTCTCCTCTATCTTCCATCATAAGCGGTTCAAATTGTAAGCAGGAGTTATTCCATTCCTCCGTTTGACATATAAGAGCACAAAACTGGCAGAGTGAAGCGGGGGTCAGCAGTGTCTGCGGCCAGAGAAAGCACAAGCCTGCGTGAGAGTGATTCTAATTAGCGGGTGTAGTTGCTCCTGTGTGCTTGTGGGAGAAAAAAACACAAGGAGCAGCCTTTAATATCTCAAATCCCACTCAGTCCAGCAGACAGACTAAATGAATCAGGCAGGGAGACAGAGAGAACATTGTGCGTGCGTGTGTGCGGTTGAAATGGCGGAATTAGCCTGTAACCTAGATTTCAGCTGCGGGTTTCAAAGCGTGATGTCTGAGCCAGAAGCTTTCTGCAGTGGGTTTTTGTCCGTGTTCATAAATCCTTCCATTGTGTTGCACTGAAGTCGTGCACGATGGAAAGTAAATACGGCAGCGTATTATTCAGCCGAACAACACTTCAGCTAAGCTTCACCGGCCCCCTCAGCCATCCAGACCACCATCTTCAGCCAGCTCAACACCTATCTATCACCAGCACAATGCTCCTGCATTAACCCTCCACCACATTCCCACAAGAGTAGCGTAATAGGACACTGTGCACATGCCAAGGGGCTAAAATTGCTAACAGAGCGTTTCAGTCCTAAAGAAATATTAGATTCATCGTTATGTTCTACAATGAGCTCCTCCCCCTTCCACCTTTATCATTATCTCCACGTTTAATTTATCTCAGGGACGTTTGAGCTATAGGCCCAATTCAGAGTACTGACCGGGGCAATTATTCAACCTGCGTAATTGAATTAGCACTTTCTATTAGTTATTTGTCCGCATCCTCTTGCAAAGGTCACACTTTATTCTTTATGAGCAGTTTTAGAGGCATGCAACACACACACACACACACACACACTAGAATAACAGGCACATAGGAAGCATGATTGTTTGCATTTGTAATAATTCAGACCAATTTGCAATGAATTTCATTGTCTGGTCATAATTCTGCTGACAACCCAAATGTGCTCGATCGATTTCCTTTGAAAAATTCTGTTTGCTTCAGAGATGGTTATTATATGAAATCAAATCCCACAGTAATAAACTTGTATCTTAAGATGGAAAAGTAAATATAGAGATTAAGGAGGTAAAAGCTACCTTGAGGACAGCACAGGAGGAAACTAAATTTATTTATGATTTGTATATAAAAAGCAGTTTTAGCCATGGGTCAATAACAGAACGTCCCCAGCAAACAGGGCTAGATCACAGAATCATGAGGCCCTGAGACACAAGCATCACAGAACCGTCACCTCCCACCAGCAAACTGTACAGAAACAGTTTCCACAAAGTCATTATTTAATCACCTCATGCAGTATCAATCCCTGTATTCAGCTCTGTTCCTTTAATCATTTGTTCTATATTCTCCTGTTGATGATTTGAGCTGCGCTTCACAAATTCATTCCAGTTTAGAAGCAACATGTACCATTGCAGAAGGTGTGATTGAGTTCTCCCACACCTCATTATTCACCAGTGAGCTGTGGATGAGAAACGCCCCGAAAAGAGCTTCCCAAGGCCCTCACTCTTCCGTGTTGAAATAGGGCCAACATATTTTTATAACTGGATATTTATAACCCCAGCAAATGTACCTGGGGAGTCCCGCCTCTCCCTCCAGCACATTAATAATGCATCAGTCTCCTACATAAAACATGACAGTAGAATGCAGGTGAAGGAAAACAGGTGTTCATGGGCTGTTGTTCTCTGAGAGTCGGTTCTGGTTCAGTGTCAGCTGCAGATGGAGAGGAAGTGATGTCAGGTAGCTTCAGTCAGGAGCTCCGGCCTTCCTGTGGAGAAGAGAACCTCATCCACTTACCACATCACTAGGGAAAACAGGGCCACATCGTAGCCCCATTGAAATGTGCCTTTATATGTAAAAGATGACACTTTCATAGAGCAAGCAGAAGCTCTCGTGCTTTGATGCTAAATGACACATAGTGTGGTGCTTTGAGGCGAGCAGGACTTCCTGTTGGGGCTCTGGGGAGAGTCGTTACGGCATCAAACAGATGCTATTTCACCCACGCGAGAGCTAGCGAGAGCGCAGACGTCTCTATTAAAAGAAAATGTTTCAGGTGTCGTGTGTAACCACGACTCAGCACTGATAACTGGAGAAAGTGAGCGACTGAGGCTCTTCCCTGTATTTGTTACCAGTTTCTGTGCTAGCGCCATAAGAAGAGCTTAAAAATGAATGCTGAAGAAAATGAACATTTAAACACTTTTACTCACCCTCATATTGTTCCAAACCTATATTTCATCAGAATATATTTTCAGCTGAATTTTTACACATCTCTAAAGTAGTCAAGTGCATTTTGTTGAGGATGTTTACAAAGTTCGACTGTTTGCAGTGACCAGATTTGTCAAAAAAATATACCCCCCCCCCACGTATCATAAAACTAGTCTATGTGACTCTTGTACTGTTGCATATTCCAAGTCATTTGAAGCCGGTAAGATAGCTTTGTGTACAGAACACACTGAAATTGACGTTTTTTATTGTGACTATTGTGTCAATTTTCCCTTTCACAATAGCTCGCATGAAGTGTATTTATATACACAATTTAAACGTAGAGCATCTCGTTTTCCACACTTACTGCACACCTGAGAACCATTCTTATCTTTTGATTAATGACATTTTGTGCCATTGGTTCTCCTTTAGCGATCATAACAGCAAGGGTTGGGATCAACATAAGAGTAAATAATGACAGAAGTTTCATTTACTAGTTCTGTAATTGGTGTTTTTTTAAGATGGAACTCACTTACATTCTGACTCGTGGTAGAGCATAGCAGCAAATTGGAGCGCTGCTGATATTCCTGTTTAAAGATTATTTTCTTCAAACAGAATCCTGACCTGAGTGTTACCTACATTTAGAACAGAGATAACGATTATAGACGCTCACGTCTCTGAGAATGAGACATTTGAGGCAGCATGTGGAGATAAGAGCAGCTGAGAGGAAAGATTTGAGAAAGAGGAGAATGATTGAATCGTACTTCTGCTCTCCAGAGCCTGGTGACCTTGAAGCTATGAGTAGGGTTTTTTGTGCTGGGTTTACACACAAACACAGCAATCTATCAACACAGAACAGGGTCCTGAATACCGTAAGATTGAGAATTAAATAGGCCACGCCCCTCGAGATGTTGAATACTGAATTGGACTGACAGGAGATGGATTTTAATGAATTGCATTTTAAAGATATACGCAGTCACACAGCAGATGAATTTTATTAGTCTATACTTTAAAAACAAAACGTAATCGCATCATTAATTTTTAACCTTTAATTTTTAAAATACCTGTTTACTTCTTGATGTATAGATTATTTCCTGTCTGATAGGATTGTAATGTTCCATTTTAATTCAGCAGCGCAAAATATCCACCATATTTGTTTTCAGTGTATAGCTCAATATATATTATATAATTAATAGATACAATGTGTAAATGTTTATAACAACACAAGTGTATTAATAAGTGTGTATCAGAACATTTCATAGTAAATTAGTGGATTTTGTTTTCTGTTCTGGCCAGTTCTGTACATAATGAACAAGAAAACTTTAAGATATAGGAGTTCTCTCTGGAAATATGTTAGAAATATATCGTTTTTGAAACATTTGCATTTCATTAGAAATATCTGTTTTGCTTCTCAGTTTAACTCTAACACACACACAACCCTGCTGCGTACAGTGTGTGACGTGACACTATTTTATGATCAATAATGATGTCAAACATGAGCGGTGATGATGAAGTTATGAACTTTGCATTGATAATCGTGACTGTGGTCCGTTTATTTGTGTGTGTCCATCAGCGGTAAATCTCTCACATGAGTGCTGAACATATAATTGTCTCTCACTTATAAAGTAACTTTAGCCACAGTGGAGTTCCATCAGTGTTGCCTCAAGTTGAACAAGTTACAGTGTGTTTGAAATCAATATTATCGTCTTATTTGCTCAAGGTCTGTTTTATTCTCTGAATTGATGTACTTCAGCTGAGTGGACCTGGAGTTTGAACAGAGGAAAACAAATCGTTTTTCATCAGAGACAGCGTCTTTATATGCCGCTCAATTTCTTCTTTTTATGTGTTTCCTCCAGCTGGAGAGATTTCCATGCTCAGGGATGGGGAAGCTGAACTGTAATGTACTGTAAATGCTCAGAGATACACACAGAATCTACAGATAGAAACAGTAAAACACTTTTTCATGTCTTACATGCTTATCATTGTCTTTCACATTTGCATTTATGCATTTGGCAGACGCTTTTATCCAAAGCGACTTACGGTTCATTCACGTTATACATTTTGTCAGTGCATGTGCTCTCTGGGAATCGAACCCACGACCTTTGCGTTGCTAGCGCAATGCTCTACCAGCTGAGCTACAGGAACAGTTATTCACAGGCTGGTCATTTAGTGAAGCCTTTTAACATTGTTCTAGTAAACTTTGCAATAAGGTTGGATTCGTTAACACTATTTAGCTACCTTAGTTAACACAACCTAACAATGAACAATACATTTTTATAGCCTTTATTAATCTTTGTTACCGTTGCTTGATACAAATACAGTTATTTATTGTACATCCATGTTAGTTCATTCCGCATTAATAAATGTTAAAAGGTACAACCTTTGATTTTATAAATGTATTTATAAATTTGTGAATTAACATTGGAATGAATAAATGCTGCACTAAGTTTTGTTAATTGTTAGTTCATGTTAACTAAGGTAGTAATATAATGTTAACAAATACTTATTGTAAGGTTATTTTGTTGTGACAAAATGTTCTTTCGGCTGTAAATTGCTGTTTCTGCACCATTCCTTTGAAGGACAGGCAAACAAGCAGTACATGTTCTTGCATTTCACACACATGCATCACACGGTCTCTGGCTGTTGCATCATGTGCATCATTCTGTCACGTGCATTAGGGTTTTAAAGTTGATGTCTGGTAAAACAGAGGCGCAGTCAGAATTCACTGGGGACAAAACCAGCATCTCGAAACTCCTGAGTAATTTCTTTCATTGTTTATTTGCATGCGCTATCTGCATGTTTTTATCTCCTGATTCAGAAACTCTGCACTGGACACAATTTGCATGGCGCAGTTCTGCATCTTGCCAGCCGGTTCTGAGGTGCAGGAAGTGGGAGATGCAGCAGTCTAATGCAATCTGCAATACTTTACTGGCAGCAGAGAAAGTGGCACTGTTTTAAAAGCAAGAGTTTAGACGCAGATATATCTTTCACTGAAATCTCTGCTAACTGACGACTCACCTTAGCTTTAAAAGTGCATCTCAAGACTCCTACAGTCTATTTTGTTTAGTTGGGCTCTTTTAACGTGTTTTTAAATGCAAGAAGGCGCAATGTGTGTATGTCCCCTAAGAGATAATGCAACATTGTAAAACTCTGATGAGTTTGGATGATGGTGTGTGAAATCCAGCATTAATATATAATATATACATCCAGTTATTATAGTTTGATTTCTAATTCTGTCTGTTTTAGATCTGGCCCATGACAAATGGCTTTGTAGCTGAGTAATTTCATCATTCTTATCAGAGCATGCAGTGTGTGCGGCAAACAGGTCCAGCTGTGATAATATTTCATCATTTCTCAGCATTCTTATTGACACTAAGTTTGAAGTTTAGCTTTACTTTGTTTGCAATGCAAGTTATTGCCGAGTTGAATTGGTTTTCATTCAATTACAGATAAATTATCAGGGCTGCATAGCGAGAATGAAAGACCTGCAGTTTGTTTAATGTTCTCTCTGTCTCAGGAAGTTTGACTGAAGAATGTGTGGCCGTGTTTATCAGCTCTGTTCAGTGTCGGATTGCAAAGCCGAAATTTCCAAGAAATTGCTAGAAGCCCGAAACCTCATGCACTGGTCTGATAAACTTTTTCTGTGAGAAACATATTTATCGGTCATTTACCTCAATAAATGAAACTGTCAATTATGCAGACAAAAAAGAAAATTACAAATTAACAACCGAAACATTAACTACAGCATAATTTGTGCATTACTCAGTATTGCAGTGATTGACGCTGGTTTAATTCCACAGGTATGTTTGTTGTTTAGTTATTATTTGTCTTTGTTTTCTGAGCTTATCGTCTCTTCTGCTTTCTGAACGTCGCACCTCTAATGGACTTCAGCTTCACCGTAACCTTTCCAGGGAATAAAATGGTCAGGAACAAAACTGGGACGACTGTGTCATTTAGATTAAGGCTGAGACCGAGAATGTTGTTATTTCATTCAGTGGGAGACAAGGGACCCAATTACTAGTCCGGGCTGATGCCTCCGGGGCCTGTGCTTTGAAATGTATGTGAGAGGGGATGGAGAGCTTTTGACTGGGAATAAATACAGGGGTCAAACGTCAGGATACAGTGGTGAATTTGCACAGATCTGATCAAGTACAAGCCACAGACGATTCTTTGAGCTCTTTTAAATGTCAGATGCAGTCATTCTTTGTGGCTTCCTAAGACTAACATTATTAGTTTTGTACGCTTGCTGATGCAAACGAAATGGTTATTAGAAATATGATTAAAATGAATTAGATGTTAAAGGAATAGTTCTCTGAAAAATGAAAAATGAACATGTTGAAATTAACAAATGTTACATTGCTCTAAGTATTGTTAATTGACAGTTTGTTAACCTAGGGTGTTAATTAATGTTAACAAATGGAAGTTTATTGTAAAGTGAACAATCAGGTCACATGCCCCTGAGGTCATAAACATGGAAAACATCTCCGCCAGTTCTCAACAGCACGTCTGCCTTTCTGTTGTTCTTCAGCAAACCTCATCTGATTGACGTCACCATTGTTCAGAGTCTTTTGTACAGTTCCTTGTACTGAAATGAACCTCATCTCCATCTCCAGGCTCTTGCCTCAGGTGGATGTTCTGAATGGCTTTGTCTGATCTTTTCCAGCTAATTGCAGATGCTGCATCTTCTCTCCAGAGTCTTGGCAACAAGCTCGCTCCTGGTTGGATCACGCTTTGTGATTGTTTTCTCAGTAGTGGGGCCAACCGCAACCTCGGCCTCGCTGTCACAAGCATCTGTTTCTCTTCCATTCAGAAGTGTTGTGTACACCCCCTGCTTCATCTCTGTGGTTTTGCAGTCATATACAGTGACAAAAGCCTGAGATGTCTATTGGCTGGGTGGCAGGGGAGATGGTAAGACCTTACGAACATGCAGGCTTTGTACCGCACCATCTGTCTTTCTGTTAGCTGCTGGCATTTGGGTCTCTGCTGTTCCTCGTTCCTGATGTGGGCTGCAGTAGCCCAGCAGGATTTAGTGATGCCTCTATCTGCCCCTCGCCCTACGAGTGCAGAGATTGGAGTGATTTATTACATGGTTCAGCATCTAATGGCTGCACTCGATGAAGAGAATGCTGCCTAATGAGTGTTTTAAATTACCTGAGCTCCACAGAAGAACAAAACAGAGTTTGTGTCAGTCTGAGTTCAGTTCCTCCTCAAGATGACATCATACATACATCCTGTTTGGCAATGTCAATGCATCATTCACATCACGTCAGCGCTCTTGTGTGTTTTTTTCATTTCTCCAGCTGTGCAGATGGACACACAGACTCCGCTGTGATTTTAGTTATCGAGTCTGTTGCCTTTTACAAGAGTTGTTTGTCTGATTACACAACATGACTCCAGTGAGAGTGTACATGCATAACTGTTTGATTCCTGTGTACATCTGTACACCTGTGTACAGAATGTTTAGTTCGTCAGAGGGGGAGATTTCGTCCATTGCTAAACATGTCAGACTAAAAGGTCACAGTCTCCTGATTTTCCTCCACAATAAAAAAACATATTTTACAGGATGATCATTTTTCTTTGAAGTTGTGTCAGAAATCCTACAATGTGCTTATGTCAGCTTTTATTTTAATGAGATCAGCGTGGTTGTGACCTCCTTGCGAGTTTCGCTTTAGATGATGGAAAGACGAACAGACGTCTTCAGCTATAATGATGATTATTTCATGAGCTTAAGCTTCAATGATCTATTATCATTTTCAGCAGAAGGAACATTCGTATTCGTATCATTCTTATGGGAACTTGAATTAAAGCAGAAACTCTATGAGGACAGTCTGTCATGTACAGAAGAGATATGGAAGCTAAATTGTGAGCATTTGTGTTTTTCGCTTTTTTTGGGCAAAACACGTCATTGTCAAGCGTCGGTGAATTGCGATAATGCTTTAAAGAGATGAAACATAAAACACAAAAATGAAGCATTGTTCAGCATGTCCTCACCCTCATGTCTAAACCTGCGTGACGTTTTCTTCTGTGGAACACAAACGATGATATTTAAAAACATGTCTCAGTGGTTTTGTGTCCTCACAATGCAAGCCAAGCTACGTGTCACTGTTGTTTAGTTACCAAAACATTTGAAAATATCTCCTTTTGTGTGCAAGACATACACATGCAGGTTTGGAATGACATAAGGGTAAGTACATGATGGAAGTATTTTCATTTATGGGTGAACTGTCCCTTTAATTTATCTTTAAACAGAATGTTTATTTTAAGACACATGTTCTGAGGTGAGTACATCATCTGTATTCATTCTGCTTGATGTGTGAGCTCATCCAGGCTTGTGAGTCCTGCTTGTGTACATGTGAGGTGAATGTTCTCTCTGGTGGATGAAGACTATCCCCATGATGTGATGTTTGATCTATGATGACGACCGGACCATAGCTTATGAGCCTGATGGGTATTTTTTGGCAGCTGTAGAAGCAGGACTGGAGATTGATGGTGCTGAGGTAGATGGATCATCTCACGAGACACTATGAATCCTAATCATTTTAGTCAGGAGACCAGAGCTGATACGTTTCCCCACAGAACAGATGATTGCCACGTACAATAAATTCATCCACTGAGATTTCTGCTCTCCTCCAAACCCTACTCATCAGCTCAAGAAGGCAGCTTTTTAAGGTATCTTTGGCATTCTGCCAACGCAAGCGCTGTTCCAAACGGTTGATATCTCTGTTATGCTGCTTTGTGATATTTTAGTGATATTTCATGGGCGCATACTGCAGCATGTGTACCTGTGTAAGGAAATCCCAGAATGCCTTGTGATAAGCTTAGCACCAAAGTGCAATTTGGAGGTTAAAAACCCAGTAAAGTATGAAATAAAGTATACAAATTTCAGTTTTATTTCAAATTGTATTATATCCTTAAAAGGAACAGTGAGGTAGTAGTTTTCTTTTGTACAATATTTGTCTGTTTTGGAGGGGGGCATGTAGAGCCATGATCACCTTTGGAAGAATTAGCTGGATATAGCATGTTTGCTCAAACAGTCAATTTCAAATGGTATTTTTGTGCCCTCAAATGCCAGTTTTGGAAGTATGCGCTACTCATAGGGTTGTTCCAAATCATCCCCGTCGAGAAGGCTCTTCCACACGGCTGGTAGAACAGTGCACATATGATGGCCACTTCAAGGAAGTCATTTAGCCTTTTATGATGTTTGGTGGCCTCTCTTCACGTGTCATTTTGTAACCTGAGGGCGTTTAAGTTCCTGCGACTGACCCGAGAACAGTGTTCTCAGTGAGAAATTCACATTGATAATGAACCACAAGATGTTGATGCTGCACGTCTGATCACATGCAGGGATGCATTTCTAGTGACTTCGTTTGCATCATTTCTGAAATGAAGGACAGTCACGCTAGCAGCTGCCACTCAAGCAACCACGTTCATTGTTATTGATGTGCTTTCCCTGTCTTTGAGATATCATTTATTATTGACAGAAATTCCCAAAGCTGGTATTTACAGCACCACTGTGCTTGTTAGCTTAGTGTTTATATGCTTGTTTTGATTTATTCATGAGCCAGTCATCAGATCTCACACCTCTCTTCTGCATGCCCGTCTGTGTAATGACATTTACTCAGAGTGTTTCCCTGCTCGCGCTCGCCATGGTGACATTTATACTGCAGCTCAAAATGGATTGTCACAACATGTGAACTATACGTTTCATGGTCATTTACACCTGAGGTAGATGCGCATGTTCATGAGTGTGTAAAGATACAACTAAACGTATGCATTTCTGTATGTGCTAGTATCGCTTTTTATTCAAATGAACATGGACATTTTTCTTTTGCTATAAGAAGCTTTAAATCTTAATATTAAACTTGAAAACTTTCTACACTGGCTTGGCAGAATTTAAATCTCCTAACAAGAAAATACAGTGTAAAAATAAATAAATGACAAAGTCAGGATTTGTTGCACAGTATCGTCTCATCTCTGCTCGATATATAAACCATTGCCTCGCCATTCTTGCTACAGTGATATTTCACGCCAGCGTCGCACAACCCTGAAGTCGGATGATTGTAACTTTTGAAGCACAATTGTGGTAACAAATATTAGGCCAAATACAAGATTAATAATCTTTCACTTTTGTGAAAAGATAAATAAAACATCACACACTACTGATAAGACACGTTTGCATTTATTGAGAATGTGCTGAGTACAGTTAGAAGCAGCTGCTTTTTGGTCTGATTTCAAAGATTTTTGTCACATATCACTCATCTCATGGATTTTTTTTATAAAATAACACATTTTTCTGCGTTTAGATGTGTTATGTGCTTAAGTGTGAACATTCAACATCTAATAAATTAAAATAATTCTGCTAGTGTCAAAAAAAAGGAACATGATTTTTATCTCAACAGCTGTAGTCTCTCTGTCACAGTCTAATACAAGTGCTTGCTGTCATTTTCCCTGTGGCTGTAACTTGCATAAATAAAGCATGAGGTCTGTACTGAATGATACGCATATATACATAACTGACTCTGATACGACACGAGTAGATTAACTTTTATGACTCTGCTTTCATCCTGTTTCTCAGCAGAGCGGTTGAGGGGCTGTTATACTGTTGAGATGTTGCATTAGAGCTCTTGAAGGGCTGTACAGTGTCTGTGTATTTTGATTGAAGTCGTCATTTATGTCATCCACAAACCGCAGCTTCTGTGATGAGTGAGGGAATTGCACAGATCTCACTCGAGCGTTTGGGAGGTGACAGAGACTTTGTTTCAAGAAGCCACTGAAATCCTCAATTAGTTCACTGGGGAAACAGGGAGGTTATAGCCAGGCAGAAAATATTGAGTCAACTCAGAGTGTAATCTGGATTGCATTTGGTTACTGATATATAATATGCTGGTGGGTTTATATAACACGGTGCAAAACTGGCACAAAAGTTTTTCGCCACTGTGTGTGTCTGGCATGCAGTAAATTGTGTATATATCATGTTGTCAGGACAGTTGCCAACAGGTTTTCCAGACCATTGTGCTTTATTTTCAAGCTGAATGCGTATTGTTTTTGGTTCTCCTTCTTCAGACGCGGGGAAAAGCAAATGGCTTTGACTTGAGCATGAACTTGTGCAGTAATAGCTGCTCCTGTGCAGCAGTGAAGCAGTTTTTAAATTGCAGGAGCTTTAATAGTGCCGTCACGGCAGACCAGGTGACCACACGGCGTTATTTTCACTAAAGCCGCGGGCTGGTGTTTGTGATGGAGGTCTTATTATGAGCAGGGAGCAGAGTGAACAACTGCCTGTCCATTTCTCAACTCAATAATGGTTAGGAAGGTCATGACCTCCAGTATAAAACCGTGCAGTTATTATTGAATTTTTCTTTATTTTTTAGTAGATGTAGCTAGTGTGCCATGTGACATCCTGTTAAGAAAAACTCTGAAAAATTAGATTAATAGAATCCACACGTGGGGAGATGACCGTGTAAGCAATTAAGTGTTTAATTAATATTCGGTCTGGTATGTTTAATGAGGTCTGGTGTTTCTGGCATTGTCACTGTCGATGAGGACATGCGGTTTCTCTCATAATTACTGTTCGCCATATTACACTTGTCATTTGTCAGCTTCAATTAAACACAAGTGCTTTGAGTTTTGGGTGTGTTCGGGGAGATGTGGCTGTGGTATGCTTTGAGATGTCCACAGCTCTCATGTTCTGTGTGATAATATCATCTCCCACATAGTCAGAATTAACGTGTTGGGCTCGAGTGATCATGTGATTGGCTAAAAGCACCATACTGGTCATGTCAGCTTCTGCTGTTCTTAGATTCAGAGAACATCTTGATTTTTAAAAGTGAAGCATTCTGGCGTTCTTGGGGTTTGTTGCGAGTTTAGAAACAACAAGATTAAACTTTAAATGACTTGCAAAAGAATATTGTCTGCAACATTCTAACATTTGCCAGTTTATACTAATGCAACATGTATCGTTTCTTTTGCAACTCATGGTCCAGCGCAGACTACAACCGGTGCTGGATCTGGAGACAATCTGTCCTCACACAGCGGAGGAATGGGAAGGTGACAAGCCACCAAAAACATTGTGACTTAAGAGCCACTTGTAAAGATAGGACTACTGAAAATGTTTTCAATAAATCATGTTCCTGTTTACTCTGATGCTGAATTTTAAAATGAATTAATTTAATATAAGGTAAAAATGACATTTTTTTGCACATTACTCACCTAATATCGAGTGTTATTTGTTTACTAGGTAATTCACTAGGTAGACATCATTGTTAACGTGACATGAGACCGTAAACCGCGCAGCAACTTTAATTGTAGACGTTGATTGATTACTGTGTTTATATTACTTTAATTTGCAGGCTTGGATAAACAGATGTATCATAATGAAGTAATGCGATGGCCTCCCAGTGGCGCGTCTGTAAAATCACCACAGAACTGAAGGATGGCAGGAAGAAAGTGTTGCTTGCTAAAAATAAAAGTGGGACATCCTCTTTCTTAGCTCTGGGAAGTTGAGCACGGCCCTGTTTTGAGCCTGGGAGGGCAAAACAAATACTCAATGGTGTCTGAGGCAGTAAATACTTCACTTAACCAGCTTGCTCATGCATACATTCAGAGCTCATTATAAGCACTGATCTGAGGTGCTGTCTGATAATAAGATGGACCCCACATTCAGGTTACACAGTGTTGTGTGGAGAACTTCCCAGCATCTCATTTCAATCAGCCAGACCGTTTCCAGTGTTCTGTCTCGTGTGCCATTTTCCAATGTGACCGTGTCCCCTCTTACAATGACAGGTAGAGGCAAGATACAATTTAACAGACAAATGAGGCCTCCTTCATTCTGAGCTCTGCCCTAAAGCCCAGTGTAAAACAGAGGCTTCTAATGACACATTTACAGCACATGAAATCAGGCGCCTTCTGTCTAACCTGAGGTTTCATCTGACAGAAACCAGAAGAAAAGATGATCTAATGAATGTTACTCCAGCTGCACATGCGGCCTGTTCAGGTAATTAACAGGTAAAAAACAGTTATGCCTTGAGATTAAAGGAATAGTGCAGGCAAAAATGTGAGTACTGTCAGGATGTGCTTATTGTTCTGTATGCCTTTCTGCAAAAAGAAGCAGTAAACAGTGAGAAAAAGATGAAGTGTTGATGTGTGTAATCAACATCCAAACACCACCCAAACACCGTCCAAACACCATTCAAACACCATTCAAACACCACCCAAACATCATCCAAACACCATTCAAACACCATTCAAACACCACCCAAACATCATCCAAACACCATCCAAACACCGTTCAAACACCGCTCAAACACCGTCCAAACACCACCCAAACACCATCCAAACACCACCCAAACACCATCCAAACACCATTCAAGCAACATTCAAAAACCATTCAAACACCATCCAAACACCGCTCAAACACCGTCCAAACACCATCCAAACACCATTCAAACACCATCCAAACACCACCCATTACCATTTAATTTCTCTGCCATCAGAGTAACAAATACGCTATGCAACAGGTAACGACTAACAGCTGGTGTATACATTGTCATCACTGGTTGGCTACGAGAGTGTTATGGTGTTGTGATGATCGGTCCAATGTACTGTTTTTGTTTTCCAATTGCCAATGTCAGGACTATGTGCAAACACAATGTTTTTGCATGTGCAAACACATACACACAACAGAAATCTAGCTGATGTTCACAAACTTGTTTGCTCGCGTGTTGACTTAATAGTGTTTCTTAGAAATTGCTTACTGCACTGTTAATTTGAACATCAGCATGAAAATATTTCTCATCACTAAGTTTTATTTGCATTCATTTATATAACGATATGTCGCATTAAGACGTTTAATGTGACAGAAGCGATGCCAAACGTTTTTGGTTCTTGTGCGAAACGTTTCCAGTGGAATGTGCTCAAGCGCTAATCAGATTTGTGACCGGCTGTATCAGTATGTGTTTGCAGAGAAACACCTGAAGGCTTTTCTCTGTGTTCTCCTTTGTTTGTATCAGGTCTTACTCTGCAGGTTTATTGCAAATTCAGCATGAAACTGAATCATGTTTTATTAAATAAAGATTTGTTTTCGCTGCGGTTGGGGGACGGGTCATAATAACAGCAAGAGTACTTCAACAGCTTCAGATAATTGCGTGGCTCAAAGCATTCTTCCCCCTTGAAACAACACATCTCTCCTCAGCTTCTGTATCTGTTCTGGATTCCATTAAGTGCAACTCATGTTCTGCTCTTGACTAATTTCCCTCATTAAAATCTCGGTGTTACGTCAAATTCATGACAGGATGTGAAATCTTACTCGACTTTAAACGTTCCTCCCTGCAGCTCAGAAAGGAAAAAGCCATTTTGTGGTGCATGAATGAGGCAGATTCCACCGTTGCATGATTTATTTATTTATCTGTACTTTGTGGTTTCTTTGCCTTCAGCAACATGAACATTCCCAGCGTTCCTCTCTGTTCTTCCTTATTTGACCTTACAACAGTCGTTCGCCACATTGAATTAAGTTATTAAGTGCAAACGTTAATCAAAACATTGTTTAGTTAGAGAGCGATACTTGTACTCGTATGCCGTCCCCCAGTGCTTGTGACTGGTTAGTTGTGTTTAGTGTGATGGTTCTGTTATAGACACAATCCACTGCTGGTCTGGAAACTCAGATGAATGTTCTCATCTGGTTTTGACTTTGAAAGTCGAGTTATGACTCAGCGTAGTACTACAATTGTTATTGCATAGAAGTAATAAAAATAATACAAATATCTTTAACAAGCTGATGAAATGTTTTTACCATCAACTATGCAAGCCCAACAATAAGACTTTATAAGTTAAATTCAAATGTATTTCTATAGCACTTTACACAATGTTACATCACTGCGAAGCAGAAACTGCAGTGAAGAACAAATAGAAGAGATATAGAATTAAGAAACAACGAATAAAATAAAAGATAGAAAACAGGTCACACAACTTCTCCATGTGTCCACCCAATTTAGTTAGCCTTCACAACCAAGTGACAGATGAATTTATGCCTAAAAAAGCATTTCTACTGTTTGATTAGTTGCACAGACTTTGACATAAAGCCTGTTTATTTTGCGGTCCTACCTCTGTGTATGTGTGCTGCTCTTCTGAGTCTGGCCCTCACACTGTACCTTGAGGAGCATGTGATCACAGCTGTCTCTTCAGTAAGAGTTGGTGTTGTAAGGAGCCTGTAGGACACAGCAGAAGTTTGGGCTGGTGGGCATCAGTGTTCCTGGCACAGGTCTCTCTGGGTGCCCGCCAGCCTATTTTCCACATGACTGGCTGAGGTTACAGTCCTGCGGAGCTCGCGCACAAATGATTGATTTCTCCAAACTGTGCTGAAATTGTAGTTGTCATGCATGCTGCTAAGCTTTAATGTTATCCTCCCGTCTGTGTAAGAAACCCATCCTCAGCGGTTAACACGCTGGCCAGAGAAAGCACTCATAACTGAAATACAGAGAGAATGAAGTTCACATTCTCGTGCAGAGACATTAGGTTCACGTGCAGAGTAAAGGACAATAAAAGAAATGTAGCTTTTCATTTAAAGCTGCAATCTGTATTTATTATTTATTTTGGTAAAAAAAGGAACCAAAATCAGTTATTGAGCACCCAGATTCACAACATTACGTTTATTATAATGATTTATCATTTGAGCTGTTGGGTTTAATTTGATGGGAAATGGGAGTTTGACTTCATGTATCTGTGTGGTGATGTCACAGCTTTAAACAGCAAAAATATCCGGATACTGTACTGCTTGTGAGGGTTGCCAAGGACGCTGGATGCTAGTTTGTTACAGCAGCTTAGCATTTACACTTGTCATCCACGTTAAGAGAAAGATCTGCAAGTAACTCAGATCTTGTGTTTTTAACAAAGATGATGATAGAGAGGCAAAAGTTACGCATTGCAGCTTTAAGAACAATATTAAAGCTCATGTTCTTCTCTTCATTGTTCTACATTTGTTCCCTGTTTTCTTGCACTGTCAGTATTTGAACGCATGTTTAATGTCTTTTGGGGGCTCAGATCAATGTTTCATTACATTGACTTCAACCTGCATATGTGCTCTAGTGATTTTACATCCTAGGGCTGCTGTTATATTTCCCATGATGCCACACTGTTAACCTTGGAAACTTTGTTAAACTCATGAAACTTTATGTGCTGTTGCCTAGCATTCTTCTGTGTGTTTAATGTAATTAGGGAGCTGGAGTCCCCATGGTGTTGTAGCAGAAGATGCTTTTGAGTTGTTTATCAGAGGGAGGCAGTTGCTGTCCCGCGCTTTGCTCTTGCTTTATGTGCTAGCCTATCGCTGTTAGCAGGAATACATTAGCACTATAGAGTTGAACAGTTCACATATAGACTTGGGAATTACCTCCACTTGGTTACCGGGAGTTACTCAGCTGCACAGTCAGCCAGATTTAACCCCCAGCCAGCTTTTTACCAGCAGATTTATGAGAAAAAATGGTTGGATTCACCATTTGGAAGAGGTATGATGTATTTTCTAATTTGTGGACTCTGCAAAATGATTAAATCAGCATAAAGAGAAAGCGTGAAGGAGGAACACTCAAAGCTCCCTTAGATGTGAATTACTGTGCATTACTGCTTAAAAATCACAGCAGGGTGATGCCTCAAAAAAAAACAGATGGTAAAATGCCAAAGGAATAGTTGTACAAATTCTAAGCCATGTTTGACTGTAACATGATTTATTTGATATTTTGAGAAGTGTGTGTGTGTGTGTGTGTGTATGATATGCAATTAAATCTATTTTGTGTTGATGATGTTTAGGTATTTCAAGTGCAAAGCAAGGCCAGCATATTGATTTAGGAAATGATTTTCTGTCATTTCAACATGTTTGGGAATGAAAAGATCTGAATTGATTACAGTAATTCAGATTTACTGATTCAATTACAATTTCTGAATTCATGTGAAGTAAAAGGGAGTGCCGCATTCATCACATCATTCACGAGAGGCGACTGAAGAGAGCAAACGGCAGAAAGATCGAGTTCTGAGGCGCTCGCACACTCGCATTAGAGACAGTGTGTCGGAATTGAAAGTTAAATTACAGAGAGAACAGAACGAAAAGAGAGGGACATCTAATGAACTTTGAAGAGCTCTGCCGTAACGCTGTCCTCTTTCTCTCATGAGAAAAGTCTGTGTTTGTGTTTGCTTTCTTTGTTTGTCTTGCTGGACCTTCCATCACTTTCGTAGAACAGAAAACAAACACTCTTTATTTCCCAGAAGCCCATGTGTTTAAATGCGTTCCACCGCAGTGCTTTTAACTGGCTTGTCTGCTGCCATCATATGCATTAGATGTATGGATGTTCCTTCAATGTTCCTTGAGATGCCGTCATGTTTTATTTCCGTCTGATGGCTCTGTTCATAAATGTTTGAAAGAATACACCAACCAACATGCAGGTTTTGGTGACGCTCCTGTTGAACTTAATAAAGTAAAGATGAGGTCACATACAGAGGACATGCAGCTCCAGCACACCTGTATGGAAGGTCAGGGCACTCTGTCTGTCTAAGCTAACAGCACCACATGGCTCCTGATTATAGTTATGGTAGTACAGTGTGTTCCAGCACCTGTGGACTGAGTGCTGGATCTCTATGAGCGATGGCTGCATTTACACCATCTGATTGGAATGGAGGATTCATGCATCGCTCCCCCGTAATGGCGCTCTAGCTCTTTATTTATGAGACGCATATCTGGTGCAATACCTAACAAATGAGGACGTTGACAATAATGCCATCACTGTCAGCATTATCGTCCAGACTACCCATAATTCCTCCTGCCACAATGTGCCTGTGTGAGATCCACATGAGTGACTTTATTGGCACGGCAAGAGCTTTTTCATTTCATGGACGGGAAATCTTTAACTGAAGTTCCATTTCCTGTCCGGGCTATTTATCCCCTCTGTCTGTTTGGACACACTTTGCAGCGTCCGACTTCGGATCAATAGCTGATTGTTTGTCTAACACACCTTCAGTCTGTGGTGACTTCATGGTCCTACCTTTAAAACTTCTTCTGCCCTGGAAAACGTTTACACTGATGAGTTTTTTTATAAGTGCATAAGTGTATCTCAGGTGCTGTGACCTGAGAGTGACCTGAGAGTGACCTGAAAGTGACCTGAGAGTGATCTTAGAGTGATCTGAGAGTGATCTGAGAGTGATCTGAGAGTGCTTTTATGTATGTTTTCTGGGACTGGAACCTGCAACCTTGGTGTTGCTAGCTGGCAGTGTGAAACTAGCATTATTGCTTCCAGGATTGTGTGTCTTGTGTCTTTTTGGGTTGAGCTGAGGACATTGAGTTATTAGATTACATAAACAGCGGTACAATATCAACATGTAATCAGTTTCTGGCTGTGAGTCACTGCTACAGGAACACACGTCCTCACTCGTCACTTTCTCTTCTCTTCACTGCTACTCTGTCTTTTAAAGCTGTTTCGTGCTCTATCATTCCTGCTCCTTCTGAAACACCTGCTTTGTAGGTATTAACCAGTATTGACATTCCTGCCATTAGCAGTAAATAGAGAATATTTTAAATTCTCATTTCATGGCTCGCTGAAATACTTGATTGTGATCAATCACATTATTTTGTGGTCATGTTTTTGCATAATGACTGCTAATCTGTGCAATTGACCGTTGTCCCTGGCAACCGAAGGGCTTGTTTTATGCCTCTTGTATCACTGTTTTATTTATTCTTACATAATCAAATCCTTTTAGCTCAAAGTAATATTTCATGTCCATTTATTTATTTTTATGCCAAATAGCCGCGTAATCAGTGGGTACAGTACAGTAAGCCAGTCATTACTGTACAGTCCTGATCACTCTGTTTATTTTGTGATAATGACTGACCGTATCTCATACATACTGTTTTGTGTAAGAAATATTCAGTCTCACTGGAAACTGAAATCAATAGTTTTATTGATACCTTTAGACATAATAACATAAAATGTGCTGTATGAAACATGGATTTGGTTTAGGTTATTATTATAATATTGAGCATTCTGATTGAACAAGAGAAGCACATTGATGTTGGTTGAGGGTCCTTGAAAACAGGTTGTTAGAGGCTAGATCTGAGAGTTATAACTGATGGCTTTTAATTACACAAGAGAGAGAGAGAGAGAGAGAGAGTGTGTGTGTGTTGGTTAAATATTCAGTAGGGGAGGGCAAGGGTAACTGTAACACTTTTGGTTTTGCTCATTTATTCATTGTGTTTAATGTTTAAATGGAACCTTTGATATTGTTTTCCCAAAAACATTATTGGGATGTCAGCGATCATTTCCAGTGTGAGTTAATTATTGACTTAATCAAACTCTAAATGAAGTTCAATGTGTCAATGTAACACCTGCTGTATGATTGTGATGTATAATAAACACAACTGCATTCAACTGGAGATGTTTTTTGTAAGCATTACAGTAACCAGCCAAACCTTGACTGTCATCTGTCACTGTTTCATTGAGTTACTGCGGCAACGTTTTCATTTATTTAAATTTGCTAATGAATAGTTCACAGTTTAATGTGAATTAAATAAATGTTGACTTATGCCAGTAAATCAATAATTGTGCCTGTAAATAATGCTGAATTATGGCAATATGGTTTATCAGTATATCGAGCATCTGTTATTGTGTTGAACTGGTGGCGGTTATGGAGTTTCAGTCATAAGCTTTCTCGTCTATTTTAGGCATCAGCGGTGATCGTTGTTTTTGTCAGAATTGCCTCATGCTGTTCAGGTTGATGGCTGTTAAGTCGGTGAGCAGCAGTCATGTGAGGGCAGATTTTGATTCTCTGCAGGTCTCTGAACCCCTGGCCTGTATCCGGGGTGCGGGCGGGAGGAGAGTGACCCGCTCGATACTCTATTGATTTTTTCATTTGGCTTCATAACTGGAGTCGAACAATGGAGCACAATGGCTCAAGGCTTCATATTAATACACAGCCAAGAGACAGAGAATGAAATAAAGCTTTGAGTCCTGTCAGAGCTCGTGTGTTGGTGATGCTCTGCCGCAAGCCCTTGTTTGTATTACAGACCGCTCCACCTGTTCCCCACAGAGTCTCGGGCAGCGCTTGATGTCGGAGGACATCGCAGTCAAAAGATCTTTGAGCAAGCGCTTTCTGTGAATGCTAAGGGCTTCCACAGACACACACAATGTAATGTTGTTCTAACAGTAATTTTTTAACAGTAATTCAGTGTTGAAGGGATAGTCAATTAGTTAATTTAGTCAACTGTTTACCCAAAACCAAAAAATGTTTATGTTGACCTGCTGTTTTTTTATTCAGTTACAGTGAATAACAACTAAGTCTGTCAGTCACTAATGTTTTATCCAACATCACCTTTTGTGTTTATGGAAAAAAGTCAGTTATACAAGTCTGGAACATCATACAGCTGAGGGAACGATGACAGAAATTTGATTTTTGGGTGAACTAGCTCTTTAAAATATCAAAAATGCAGCTGCTTAAATGTCCTATAGGCCTTTGTGACAGTGGGCTGAAGAGGATTGAAATATGTTGTAGTTTGGACTGAAACCCAAATGATGTGTGTCAGCAGCAACTGCTAGGCCGCGGCTCCAACACACTGAAAACTTTGATCTCATACCAGCTGTTCTGTTAAAGCTTCATTACTTCTTCCAGCCTGTCTGCCTGTCTTTTACAAGCACGTGAAGCTTTTCAGAGTGAAGAGGTCATTCGACAATGCCGACAGATGTATTGACTCTAAATTGCCTTATTAGATGTGTCATACTGCAGTCACATAACACTTATGGTATGTATAAAAGGAAACAATGGTTACATGTAAAACTTGATTGTTGTATTCTTTGTGGAAATGATTCAGGATCGGTATGTCACTAATGTCGCCTTTATGGGGTGAGCAGCTCTTTAAATCTTTGTGTTGCTAACTGAAAGATTTCTGCTTTACCTCCCCTCACCCACGCCTCATCCATCCTCATCACCAGCCTGCCAGTAACAGTACAGGAAGAACAGTAACCTCCAGTAACAGTACAGAAAGTGAATGAGTAACAGCGTCTGATAAATGACCACTTGCAGAAGTCGAAACAATTTATGAGTCAAATAAAGAAACTTAAGGGCCACTGGCTGCTGGAAACGATGAAGACAGGTGACAAAGTCCAGAACATTCTGTACATGTCAAAAGTGTTCTCTGAAAAGCATACAAAGTCTTTGTATGTGTTGAAGTATAATAACACCTTTCATGGGCCTATGAACAGAGAAGAATAAGCCACCTGTTGTGAAGTACATACTTTCATACAGTATATATATAGTGAGCTAATGCCATTGCGCACTTGAGGGCATGTTCACATCACCTTTTTCTTGTCTTCTCTTATTTTCTTTAGTTCTCTGCTGAGAACATGCTATCTAAGTTATGGGCAATAAAAGCTTATTATTAGCAATACAGTTTCTGTGCTTGCAGCTGTAGAGAGAACTTTCTCCATATTTCATGGAGGTCTAAGGAGGAACTTTTGGTTTATTGATCTCAACTAGGCGAGACATCTTTTAATTGGCCTAAAAATTCTAAAGAAATGCATTGACATTTTTACGTTGCTGAGGAGTTTGTTGATTTTTTTTGCCTGTTTGCACACTTCAAACTCTAGAAGAATTCTAGAAGAATTGTGTGTTGATAGTTTCCTGAAACTAATCGTGGTTGTGGTTGGAACAGGATGTTCTTTATTGACACTCTTCTGTGCCGGCTGATAGACAAGCACATTTTACTTGTAGTAATAAAAGCAAGCTTCATTCGTCTGGGGCGCTTCCGTTTGTTCAGGAGCAAACAAGTTGGAATTCTTCCATTGTACAATTTAGACTTCAGTAGACTTCCCTCACCAGTACGCTTGAGTGCGTCTACAGCATATGAAGTTTTTTGCTTGTGTTCCTCATTCCTCTCAGCTTCTGACTGGATCTGTCATGGTGATGGAGCTCTGTGTGCAGTCTGCACAGGTCTTGCTCTGGTAAAATGGTGCAGGTGTCGTTTTTAAAAGCTCAGCTCTGTCGTAGGTTCATAAAATGTGAAATGTTCTTTCGCTGATGTTCCAGTCTGAGGTACATACGGGGACGCGCACCACCAGGGAAAGCACTCAGCCTTATAAGTCTCTTCACTTCATCTTACAAACTCTGTTAAATTATTGACCACCTCATTCCGCTTCCATTCCCCTGATTTAGAAGTACGCAGCCAGCCTAGATGATGATGGTGGATGTATTGTTAATCCTGCAGCCCGCAGTGACCCTTCGTCCTCACAATAACCTGCTTGTCACACAATGTTGTGTGTTTTATCTCTGTGTCTTTTGTAATGGCATTATTTGTCAGGATACTGAGGGATGAGGAATGGCTTTCAGCTTTGAAAGGCATCCGATGTCTGATGAAAGCCACCTGAGAGGGCCAGTTGGGGTTTGTTTACTTATTTTTTGGAGTACACCACACAGATCTGTTTAATATTTGCATAGCCATTTGTAGTTGTCACCCACATTTCCAAAAGGAGAAGCTGAAAGCATCGCCCACGAAGGTCGATAAAAGCCTGTAATTACTCGTCTTTCCATATGCATGAAGCATCTGCATGAAAATGTCAGTGATGCAGTGCCAACCCCCAAATCGCCCCCCCCCCCCACACCAGCACCCCTCCAGCCACCTACTGCTCCAAACAGAAACCACACGGGGGAGCAGTCCTGTGGTCAAAGGTTCCAGGGAGTCAAAGCCTCCTTGAGAAACCTTCTTACTGTACAGACAATGACACACTCACGCAGTTATAGCTCATTATTCTCAAGTCATGTAAGAGGGCTCAGAGCATTTCTCTTGGAACAGAAGGGGGGGGGGGGGTGGTTAATGCCCTCTAATAATAATAACACTAATCATTGGGCTTTACCCTGTACTGTCTGTGTGACCCAGAGACACATGATTTGAAGCTGTTGTTCCCTGTCACTTCTACAATCTTGAGGTAAACACAAGCAACTCGTGAAACACAGAGAGCAGAGTGTGACTTTTTAATTTACACTTCTCCTGTGCTGATTGTGTGGCATAATATAGCATGAGACTTGGGCTGAGCTACATCAGGAAAGAGCTTCATCTGTTTCGGCTGGTGTGTTTAAAAGCAGCCACCCTCTGATCGCGTCATTCAGATGTTACACACCAGAGCTGGAGGATCTACAAACCTCTCTCAGAACCTCCACACCTTCCCACAGACTCAAAAGATGATGGAACTGAGCCCCAAACAGACGGTCTTTGTTTACTTTTCTTATCCAGCAACAGATTAAACTCTTAAGATGAACCTCTTTCAGTATGATTCTTTTTTAAAGAAAATGAGAGGATTGTTTTTCACTTTTGGTATTTAAATGGCTGGAATAGCTGCAGTATGATGAAAATATGAATGAGGTGTGTGTTAGTTGTTTAATATGTGTGCTTGAAGTGTAGCTAGATTTGGGTTTTTTTGTCATCTAGTTTTGTTTTGCATTGTGTTTTTTGAAATCTATGTTTGGTGAGGACAGCATCTATTATCTGTCTCTCACAGTCAATGGCATTAGTGTGGTTCGACACTAGCAGATTTAGGGCCCAGTGTAAAGATGATGGCTGTCTGTCTTGGTTACGTGTTGAAAATGCTCAAGATTGTTCCAGACTGAGTCCTGGCACCCTGCAACAGTTCAAGAGTGACTTCCATGAGAAAGCCATTACAAAACCTTTTCAAGGAAAGTCAATCCACAAAGTGGATGTTTTCTGTGTTGTCCCCTCATCATCATCATTAATGTAGGAATATATTATTGTTCCATGCCATCTCTAAAGCTGTTGTATTAGCTTTAATTTCAACTCTAAAACTTTAAAAGATTTCCAGAAATACAGCCGGCACTCTGACATGCTGCAAACCAGCACCTCATCAGCCTAAGCACAAACTAAGAGCTAACAGTGGGCAATTTAAGCCTGAAGAGAAGTCTTTTTCTCCAGTAGAGTGTCTGTTAGTCTTGACCCTGGTCCAAACTCTGTGCTGCAGGGAAACTAATCTGGGTAATTACCATGTCCAAGCTGTGGCTAATGTTTCTGTCCAACTGCAGCACGCTGAGGCTGAACCTGCGCTGCTACTGAAAGAGTTTTACAATGCCATACAATCCCTAAAACTCATACTGTATATTAATTTAATATTCATAAATCCCACATTTACTGCAGTAGTCAGTAGTTTACAAATGTTCTGTTCCTCTGAAAACCAATATAAAAATACTACAATGTCTTGGTTATTATAATTGCCTGTATTATTAGACATTATGATATTATGTTATTAATATTGTAGATATTAGGAGAAACGCGAAAAAGGTATATAGAAACGCAATTTCGCTTGTTTTTCTATTATGTGCATTAGACTTCAACAAGTTGCACAATTAATAAGTTTTTAGAAGTTGGTCTTACAGAAATAGCTGTGCAAGTGTGTTGAATCGACTTAATACCTGAAACTTCTGACATTTGTGGTCAGTCTCATTTTTGTGAAAACATTGTTTTAAGTGATGCAGTACTGTGACGCATTTGGCATGTTGATGACTCTGTTTGCTATTGAGAGGTGAAAGAAGGTCAGCTGCGCTGTAATTCTGCACATGATTCATTCAGAGAGCTCAATTAAAGGCTTTGAACAAAGTCTATCAGCACACTGTGATTCTGAGCTGACTGAGCTGCACACAAGCTGCCTGTGTTTATTTTCCTGTCTCATCTGCAGCTCTCTTTCCACTAACCTGTGGAGCTTCATATCAGCAGCTACCAGAAACTTTCAACCTTGATAACTTACAGTCTGTACAACACACAGTACCCATAAATCAGTGTGTTCTGATTGAGCAGGAGATGTCGACAGCAGGAGGCCGAGCCGCCTGCATCTTTGCTTATGTTGGGAATGGAAACCTACAGATTTTCCTGTAGGCTGATAGATGAGATTGTGAGAGATGAGATCTACTGGTGGGGGATTCTTTACCACAGATGTGTGTTTCACAGGTGTATGCTGATTGGTCCAGCTGATCTGTGTTGATGATGATGCAAAACTATCATAACTACTGTGTTGACACTGGTGCATGTATCATACTTAAGAACAGTGTGTCAATGTACAGTTTGTTGGTTATGTAAGGAACATCTACATATTGATTTGTAACATAAAAGCATTTTTGGTTTATGTACATTCCTTCATTGATCCCAGAGGGAAACTTTACCAGCAATATCCAATGTAAATAATAATCGCTTCAATAAACATGAACAGAGTGCTTTGATTATAAAAATATTTGGTAATTAAGTATGGTTTCTAATTACTCGCCCGTCTGGTCTCAGTTTGGTTTACGATTACGTGCCAAAAATAAACAGTGTCGACAACAATAAGCAAATGCTAACTCATCTGGAAATCACTGCTTGACAGTTACGCGAGCAGTTATTAAAACCGTCACGTGTGGTAATCTGCAGGAAGAACCGCTAATTAACTCGTACTGGATGGAATCTCAGTGGGATGTGCGCTGCTCGGTACGTGAAGCGCAGTGAATGCAGCGGGTGTATAACACAGTCCATCTTCTGCTGCTCTCTCGATGGCTCTCCATTTCCCGACCCTCGCATCGCCTGACTGTTGATCACAGTTCATTCCTGTTTAAAAGCTCTGCCTGCGCGGCTGTGCAGCCATCACAGTCCGCTGGAGACATGCATGTGCTACATTTACACAATAGGCAAAATAAATGGGAACCCATTTGAGACCCCATTATGGCCCTTGTGGGGCCGGTTATTTTGCAGAGAGCTGTTCGTGATGTGATGACTGAATAGAGACAGCTGCGCATTCGCTGGAGCTCTGCGGCTTGCGGACGGTGGCACAATCGATTTAGAGTTCTCTTTTTTTCTAGAATGATGCCTGGAGCCACTGGCAGTCGCTGCATGAGTTTTCATTGTGTTCTCACACGAGACATGAACAGTAACGACGGGCAGCGTGACCCGCCTTTACATCACGCTCTGAATAATGTCACGCTAATGGTGTATACAGTATGTGGAGTTACCAATTGTTTATATGAAAAAAATCATATATTTAGTAGAGTAGAGATGAAAAATCTAGCATTGTTTAGTCACCCTTATTATATCAAAACCCATTTCCAGTTTAATATCTGTTCTCTGTTTTGAAGCTTGACAGCTCTTAGTCTCTATTAACGGTTGTTTGCATCACGTCTTTGTATTGGCCCATATACAGTTATATAATCTAAAAGACCCGCTGCATGACTGTATCTATCACAGTAGAAGCAGTATAGCAGAATCTCTGTCAGTTGATTCATTACATTGCTACTGTTGCATAGTGCTCTATATACTAACAAACCATAAAGATGTTTGGGTTTGTTATGAATCACATTCTTCTAAACATTTTGCAGTTGGCTGATAGTGTGTATGATTTAAGCAGATGATCATGGAGCTGTGCCCAGCTCACACTCGCTCTCTGAACTCACTTACAATCGTTTAAAGTCATTGTTGATCGTTTAAATGATCTCATAGATTGGACAAGCCTTAACTGAAAACATTTATTTAATAACTTGCTGTCAACTGTGATCGAACTTTCCAGTGTTATAGACATTTTCTAATCTATCACTATGGTTGCAGGAAAACCCCGGATGTTGCTTTGACTCGGCCCTGTGTAACGAGGGTGTTTCTGCAGTTCATGGCTTTGTTAGCAATTTGAAAGCAACGTATGAATCATTAAAGATTTTAGATCAAATTTCTTTTAAAGACGGTTTGGTTTTATCTTTGTTTGTGTGGTTACACGGCAGCCTTTAAAAATGTGTTGCAGTTGTCAGGAAGTGATGGAATATAGATTTTGGTGAGGGATGAGAGCATACATTTTCCTTTCGGCTAACATCATTAGTTCGACATGAACGTTGTGTATAGTGAAATTCTCTGTTTTGCTTTTGTCTGGTAATATAATATTGAGCACATAACCTGCAGCGCTGCACTGATAGTGGAGATAAAGAAAGTGTTGTTTACTGGAAAGGGGAACACCAGGAAGTGTGTGTGTGTGTGTGTGTGTGTGTGTGTGTGTGTGTGTGTGTGTGTTGTATGTTCTCACACCTTTATGATGTCCACATTCATCTCTCAGTTACAGGCTGCTTTGAAAGGTAGCAGTGCCAGCATTCATTCATAAGTGATGCCTGTGATACATTTTTAATTCTTCAAACACACTTTCCTTTTCAGTTGCTTCTGTCAGTTGTGATTTTATGAATCATTCATATTTAATGCAGTTAGGCAGGCTGTGGTATCAGACAGTGGCCACTGGTGTGTCCACACCCTCCATCACAACTCATACTACATTAGATGAGTCTATTACAAACACAACGTGATACTTCAGTAGAAACCCAGCCTGCATCACTGCCAGTAAACACCATTGAATTAGAGCCGGCCGCTGTCCATGGTGCTGAACATGGGTGATACATTAAAAGTGTTCAGAACTGATATGAGATTGACTTTATATTCAGAATTTTAATTTTAAGACAAATAACAATGGAATGATATAAAAACTGTACAATTATAATGTGTTCCATTTTTCAATGTCGTTTCTGTAGTTTAAATATGAAATAATGTAGTCTTTGCAGCTGTATGGCTTTATTACAATCTGTGTTGATGGCAGTTTTCATTGTTTACACTGTAATAAACTTAATCTTCTTGTGAATATATAGTTTCTATAGATAATAATAATGTGATTTAAACTCCACCTCAGGAATTGAAAAGAATCCAGTTCCTAAATTCTGAATTTGGTCCAACCGTCACACACACAGACACACACAGACAGACAGACATACGAATGTGATTATAACATGCTTTCTGTCAAAATCTTAACAGTGTCAGTTCAATCATATCATTAAACGGTTTCTTGTGCTGGCATACTCACTCACTCTATCACACAGTGTGAGAATGTTTTATCAACACCCCTCGGCATCTCTTTCTCTCTCTCTCTCTCTCTCTCTCTCTCTCTCTCTGCAGCTGTCATTCTCCCAGTTAAAAGGACTGTGTGTTTGTGAAGTTAAAATGCTGTGAGCAGCACTGTACGGATTAAGAAGTGTGTGCCGATGATAAAGTGATGTGTTTGTGTGCGTGTGTTTGTTTGTGTGAGTGTGTTTGTGCGTGTGTTTGTGTGTGTGCGTGTGTTTGTGAGTGTGTGCGTGTGTTTGTGTGAGTGTGAGTGTACAGTACCTGTGGTGGGGCTGCAGCAGAAAGCTGTCTCACGGTCTCTTGAAGAACCCTTCAAACCAAACGATGTCTCCAGTGTTCTGTCTGCACTGTTGTTTTCAGAGAGGAAACAGTATTTTACAGCTTCTTGCCTCTGTAAAGCTTTAAACCGTCACACAACATTTGTCCTCATCTGTGAGCACAGCTGATCATTGATCTGATGAGATGATCAGTGAGATGCTGTAATTTAGCATGATGCTATTAAACAGTGATGCTAATGGAAAAAATGCTCCATAAAATTTAGATTGAAACACCTGCAGTAATTTTAAATGTGGTTTATAATATAAGTCAACACTTAAACGTGAAGCATGAGCAACCAAAAGAGGAAGCATGTGCCTCTCTGCCAGATGCTGCACTGCAGCTGGTTTTAGAGGCATTTATGATGGTTTATTTAATGTGTGTTTGTGTCTTTGTGATTAGGTTAATTCAGGCATTTCAGAATCACCAGAATTGTAAGTGAAAACTAGATTTTACATCATTCACTAAACATGAATTTCATTCAAACCCAAATGCAGAATTTAGAACGTGGACTATAAGACCCTTATAGCCCAGCCAGAATCATACCAGCTTGAGCACATTAAGGTGGTGTGGTTTTAATCCAACAGTGAGACGGTCCACCAGCTTTACCAGGTCTCCACCAGCTGGTAGTCCATCTGCTCAGTTACCTGAACCTGCTAGCCATCAGCATCCCATTACAATGTTTGGAAATGCAATTTTAAGCATTGAAATTACATTGTAACATTCAAATCAATGTTTACATTGCAAAAACAATAATTTCCAAACAGGTTTCCTGTGCTACAGCTCTTCCCTCATGAGGACCTACACCAGAGTTACAAAAGTGAACAACCAAACTCACATGCTGACAGCAGTCTAACTTATTTAGAGCACGTGAATGCAAACCAAGAGCTGAGCGAGTCTGGTTGAATCGACAGGCTGGTTTAGGCTGAGAGTTTGTGTCGAGACTCCTCTCAGATTGATTTTTATTTAACGCCGGCACTTTAAACAGTCCTCAGAGCCAGAGGCAAGAGGAGCTCTTGCTGCCACAGATGAAACACACTGATCATCAGAGTCATGAATCATGCAGTCAGCTGTTGTCTTCTTTTGTGGAACAACACAGCATTTGGTTTTGTTCTCAAGGAGACCTGATGAGCCATCTGGAGAAAATGGGCCTTGTTTGCAAAAGTCATTACAAATATTGTGACTTTTGCAGCAAGAAAAGTCTACAAACTGTCTGTGAGTGTAGGACACAAGATTGAGAGAATTGAACTTTGAGGGGGAAAAAGGTGTGGGGAGGTAATTTTATATATGCATGGAAACGCAAATATAGAAAATGTAACCTTTTTTTTACTGCCATTTTTCATTGGGTTTAATAAACCCCAAATGTACTACACAGCATAAATTGGATATATGATACATTCAGGAAGACTTTAAACACACTGAAAAGAGCACTAAATGATTTTACACCATGTTTTCTAACAAGTCTTTGAGATTTAGTGTGTGGAGAAGAGAGGAGACATTTGAAAATATAAAACAAGTGGAGGAGGAGAGACATGAGAAGAGGAAAGGTGAGGAGACATATGGAGATGAGAGGAAAGGTGAGGAGATATATGAAGATGTGAAGAGACATGAGGAGAGGAAAGGTGAGGAGACATATGGAGATATGAAGAAACATGAGGAGAGGAAAGGTGAGGAGACATATGGAGATATGAAGAAACATGAGGAGAGGAAAGGTGAGGAGATATATGGAGATGTGAAGAGACATGAGGAGAGGAAAGGTAAGGAAACTTTTGGAGATGAGAGGAAAGGTGAGGAGATATTTGGAGATGAGAGGAAAGGTAAGGAGACATATGGATAGGTGAAGAGACATGAGGAGAGGAAAGGTGAGGAAACTTTTGGAGATGAGAGGAAAGGTGAGGAAACTTTTGGAGATGAGAGGAAAGGTGAGGAGATATATGGAGAGATGAGATGAAGAATGCTGTGGAGGTGTGATGTTACAGTGGTGAGAGTTGGTCAGGTTTAGGTGAAACATCTCTCCAGCAACACTGCGGCCTCATTAAGGCAGACCACATCCTTCCCTCCTGTGAGGAAAATGAATTTCTCATTACCAGACTGTTGAAGGTGAATTATGAAGTAGGTTTGGGAGCATGAGGACCATTTAAATGGTTGGGCAGTGAGTAATCATGTACTTCATGTTTTTCTGAATTAGTGAATACCCTACAATGTTTGCGGGATTTTATGAAATTTGCTCTTTAATATTACAGACTGACAGCTCTGATACATCAGCTCAAATTAATGTCTGGCTATAAGAATGTACAGGTTGTGCAAACACTTGTTAGGAATTTTAGGAAAGGAAGATCACTGACGTTATGTTTAGCCCAAACGTCTCAAACTACATGTTTATATGTTGACTTCACTAGTTGTGTTCTGAAGATCTGAGAGTTGAGTGGTGAGCTCTTGTTTTTGAGGGGCGGGTCATTGTGACATCATCTGGACTCTGAGCTGCATTCATTTCCTCTCTGGTTTGTTACATGAGCACAATGAGTAAACAAGCTTAATCTCCGGCACACCGATAAGAGACTCACAGCTCTGACGACGAGCCGCTAGAAAGATGTTAGTCAACGAGGAGACGTGGGAGGTGACAGACTGAAATATAATGAGTTAGATGTGTCTTCGGTTTAGGCAGTTTTACATGATTAGTCTCGCTAAGATCCA
>JAZGTJ010003217.1:0-36748 GCA_036877575.1 Botia almorhae
AAATTCAAAAGGTTTGGGGTACAACAGGTTTTACTGATGTACCCCATCATGGTATTATGTAACTGATATATCTAATCATTTATAATTCACAACGTGTTCCGCTTTGCCTCTTGCTGGTCACCAGTGGGAACCGTCACCTGAGTACTAAACGCCATTTTGGATTACAACTCCTATCGGCCCCGTACCCAGGACTGATGAGTTTCTGGTCTCCCATCTGTTCTCAATCAACATTTCTATAAAGCCCAGGACTACACGTTAATCAGTGTGATGTCTTGTTTGCCATGTGCTGCAATTTAAAGCGTTTTTTCGTAACAGAGCCCCCCTCCCTGCTAGTGGAAAAGCGACGCCGGGGTCTTCCTTTGGGACGAGGGGCCAGCCTCTCAGGATGCGCTCTATGAAATTCCTTGATGAGAGTGGGATCTAGAGTATCCCCGGCACTGACCCAAGAGCGCTCCTCTGGGCCGTACCCCTCCCAGTCCACCAGATATTGGATCCTACCACCCCGGCGTCTGGAATCGAGGAGTTGTTACACTCGATAAGTCTCCTCGTCGTCGACCAAGATAGGAGGGGCCACCTCTGACCGGAGCTCCAGCAGGCTTGAGCAGGGATACATGAAAGGTAGGGGAGATACAATCAGTGTTAGGTAGAGCCAAAAGAGCCAAAACTGGGGTAATCATACAGAGAATTTTAAAAGGGCCCACGTACCTTGGACTGAGTTTCCTGCAGGGTAGGCGGAGACATAAATCCTTGGTACAGAGCCACACCTATTAATCTGGTGCGAAGTAATGTCCAGACCTCCTAACTCCTCTGAAGCCAGTCTGTGATGGCCGAAAGGTCTGTGGGTTCCCTGGACCAGGGAAACATCAGAGGTTGAAAACCCAGGACACACTTGAACGGAGTCATCCCTGTAGAGGTTTTCCCTAAAGAGTTCTGTGCGTACTCTGCCCACATAAGGTATCTGCTCCAGTCAGCCTGATGCTAGTTACAATAAGATTTAAAAAATCTGGTTATCTCTTGGTTTAAACGCTCAGTCTGTCTATTAGCCTGTAAGTGGTAACCAGACGTCAGGCTGACGTTAACTCCTAGACTCTTAAAAAAATAAGCCCAAACTCGCGAAGTAAACTGAGGACCCCGGTCCGACACAATATCCTCAGGGATACAAAAAAATCAGAAGGCCAGTGGGTAGCTGTCTGGTGTTTTTAGTGGTTTGGCAGGTCTTGCTGTTCTGTAAGAAGGAGATGGTGTCACTTGGTAGTTTTGGCCACTGGTAACGATTCCTTAAGAGCTGGATAGTGGCGGCGATGCCCGGATGTCCTGAGCTAGGGTTTTCGTGAACCTAAGTGATTAATCATTTTCTAAATTGTCCAAGACAATTTCAATCAGTAAATTCGGGACAAACTTTAAGTTTTCGGGGCGGTCGGGGGTTGTGGACGGCTCTCATTGGCATTAACTATCTCAGTATGTAAATCCCATTAAATAGGAGCTACTAAAAGCTTCCCAGGGAAAACAGTGACAGAAAGACAGTCCGAAAAAACGCTTTAAATTGCAGCACATGGCAAACAAGACATCACACTGATTAACGTGTAGTCCTGGGCTTTATAGAAATGTTGATTGAGAACAGATGGGAGACCAGAAACTCATCAGTCCTGGGTACGGGGCCGATAGTAGTTGTAATCCAAAATGGCATTTAGTACTCAGGTGACGGTTCCCACTGGTGACCAGCAGGAGGCAGAGCGGAACACGTTGTGAATTATAAATGATTAKATATATYAGTTACATAATACCATGATGGGGTACATCAGTAAAACCTGTTGTACCCCAAACCTTTTGAATTTTTTTGTCATATGATAACTGGTTTAGTTTTTCACTCTTTAGTCTCATTATGAAAGCATCCTATGAAATTATTTTTAATAAACAAAACAAATCACTAAGAATTTATTAAAAATAAATAATAACAATAAAAAAACAGTACTATTACAAAAAGGTAAAGGACAGCACTTCACCTTCAGTGTCATCAGCTCATCAATAAGCCTCCTCAATCAGCGAAAATTCAGATGTAGGATTAGGATTTGATTTATGTCCTTTCTTCCATTCTGTATTTAAGCAAAAGGATGGTTGTGGTTTCCAACTAAAAAAAGACAGTAACAATAATAACTGTTCTTATTATTGCTTGTGAGAACTCAAACTTTTATTTTTAGAATTTAAAAAATAGTTTGCAATAGGTTTCAACACCTAAAAACAAATAAACAAAATGTACAGTTAATCCTAAAACACGTTATTAAAAAAATAACTACTTTTTTTCTACTACTAACAAATCAACACCACCCTTCAATTACTCCAACAGCTTTTTAGCTTTTCTAGAGATGGGCAAAGGATCACTTAGGGGAGCATATTCTAAACATTGTAAACAGTGTATTTTATTTGAAACCAAATCTTTTGGGAACTCCTTTTTTTTGAGGAGAAACAGGCGTGGGAACTCGGGGAGGTAGACGTTAATATTTCCACCCGGGAAGGATCTACGAGTTCGGGGGAGGGATCATCTGATAGGTCCCCTCGGGCCCTCTCACCGACCCAAGAACAAGGGGGACCTCGGAACTCGGAGGGTAGACATTAATATCTCCGTCCGAGATGGGGTCGGGAGAAACAGCCGTGGGAACTCGGGGAGTAGACGTTAATATCTTTGCCCGGGAAAGAGGTAGAGATATGGGGCTAGGGCCACACTCATGTCTCAAGCTGTCCTATGGCTCATCCCTACATCCCCCTTTAAGGGTTAGAATTTGTTTTGGGGTTAGTGTTAATATAGTCCCATCCTAAAATATACCCTTGTGAGTTTAGGGTTTGGGGACCAAGAGTTGCATAGGCCTCTATTATTCTAATGCCTTATACCCTGTGATCTTAGGGTTAGGGCCAGTTATGGGGTAGGGGTTAGGTTAATGCCTCCAAACTGGTAAATCTAGGGTTAAATTAGAAACCTTACGCCTTTTCCTACCAATCAATGCGTGAAACTCACCCCGATAACCCTCTAAACCTCCCCCGGAACAGACCAAGCAAGACAGCAACATGAGGGTTAGGGTTAGGTTTGTGAAATTACAACAGCTTCCCCCATGACAGTCTCACCAGACAGCACAGTTTGAAGTAGGAAGACTGAGGTACCACAGCTTGAGAGAAGACTGCGGACGTGGGCACAGGCCGGCGCATGTATGTGATTGTCGATGAACTCCTCACTACTTTGGTTCAATCATATTTTGATAGGTAACGAGTCTACAAAAAGCCTGACTCTTCAAGTCTGAAACCCAAAAGGGGTCTGAACTGCCTCAAGCCAAGCAAATGTCATTTTACTCAACCTTGTACCCTACACTGCATATTTATTTTTTTCATGTCCTCACCCTCTGGTTGGTTCCAATTTTTGGTTATTTTTTTATTTATCTCCCTATTAGGAAGATTTTTATCCTATTTGTCTATTGTTCTTATTCCCTAATGCCCAATCCATAAGGACTTTATTTTCCTTTTACTTTGTTAAATTTCCTTAACCAGTTGGCTAGAGACCTTATCTATTAAAATGCCTCTCCGTACCCCCTTAGCCTACTCACATCCGATTTTGTAGAGCCCCAAAGGTACGAACTTTGTATGCTCTACTTTCCTTCTTTCTGCTCACCTTTGTATTTTTCTATTATGGACTTTTTGTTGTAATTCATTTATCTTGGTATCCTAATTCAAGCCCCTGGATCCAGGCCGGCACCTGTATGTGAATGTCAATTCAACTACTAAACTGCTTTTTACTCAATTTCCATTTTTTGCTAGAGAACTTCACCAAGAGCCTTTACCATCAAAACCAAAAGACTAGCCTGGACCACCTAAAAGTGAGTAGATTCCACCCTACTCGGGAATCCTATATAACTTTCCCCCTTTTTTTATAAATGAGCTATAATACTAACCATATAAAAACAACCCACTACCGATATTTGTTCTTGTACCGCTTGTTGATGTCCTACTCCCCCAACTCCCTGTGAGGGAAATTTTGAGACACATCATCAGTAGTAGTATTCCCCATGATCCTCAGGGGTTTCGGCCTTAAACTACTAGACACCCTCCCTTGGGGTGGCCCGCCATAGGGGGATCAGTCCTAGGCGTGTGTCCCGTAGCCAATTGTCTAAATCTCTCTTGAGACCCACATTGCTTAAGTTGGAGTCCCAATCGATCGTCTATCGTTACCTCTTAACATTTGTAAAACGGACACCGCAAAAAATCTAGCTTCTTTCACCCCATTACTAATTTGTCTTACTGAAATCCCTGCTTGGTGTGTGGTAAAATGGACTGCTGTGTGAGTCATGCTAGCAATCCAAAAAAGACAGGGCTCCAATTAAGGCACTTCCGCCCAAGGCCTTCTCTGCGTGCTGTCCTAGTGGACCCAAAGAGGCTGGATTACCTACCATCCCTCTTTTCCCAAAGCAACTGGGAAATGTAAAAAGCTCGCTACTGATTTGTAGGTCTGGGATTTTGAAAGTAGGAATTTTAGACAAATTTCAATCTCCAATGAACACAAACTTTTTCAGGGTCAAACTCCAATCAGATAATTTTCTGCCTGTCGAAATGTGTCTAACTAGTCTGCTAGATTATGCGGTGACCATTTGTGTAATAGGAGTTTTCTCCTGCACATCTACCTGTGATGTGTGTGTCAGCCAAAGGTTGCATTACAGGGTGTCTGTGCAGTATGTGTGTCCGATTCTGGGTCAATAATGGCCAAATCTTTGATCAGCACCTCAGGCAGGCTTTGACACTCATCGATTGATTCTAAATAAGTTGAGAGCTCAAACCCAATGGGTGACAAGGATGCTCTGGTATCCGGTGTATGGATCTGCACCTTTTGTTAGGGTTAGGTTAGAGTTAGTTTTAGGTTAGAGTTAGGGTTAGGTCAGGGTTAGGTTGATCGTCGGCCGATATATATTGGTCTTTAGGCGGCGCTGTCTCAGTCCAGGAAGGTCATGGGGGACTACGCGACTCAGGGAACGGATTGACAGAAAAGTCTCGGGGAGCCACAGACTGACGGCCATCTTTATATCGGTCTTTAGGTGGCGCTATCTTGGGCGGCGGCAAGCCCTCACCGACTTGGAGATGGGTTCGTCGGAAAGGTCTCGGTGAGCCCTTTCGAACGAGCCCGGGTTCGAGGTCCTGGGCCCTGGTGTCCAGAAGCAACGTCCGTCTTTAGTTCGGTCTTTAAGCAGCACTATCTTGGGCAAGGAAGTTTGCAGCGCCTTGGGGCCGGGATCGTCGGAAAGGTCTTAAAATATAGGTCTTTTGAGATCAGCAGGGAAGATGGTATTGTTTTTTTGTTAAGATATATTGCACCATTTTCTTGAGGACCCTCATTTGGAAGGTATACAGTGTTCACAGCATCATTTTCCAAATTAGGAAGACCAGTGTCCACTGGCAATGAAGTCTTGCAGGTCCACCTCAGTGCTCTTCACTCTTTGGAACATTTTTCTGTTTGTTTGGAAAAGGTACCATTTGCACACTGTCTTGTGTATACAGGAGCGCCTTGGCCTAGTATAAGGGTAATGCCATGTGTTGTTTTTTGCATTACAAACATCCATGATACTTCCCAATTGGTTATAAAATAAAACATTTGGCTCCAAAACTGACACATGTGTGCATATAAGAATCACATGGGATGCAAAACACACATCTTGGTCCTCAGCTTTTTTGTGTTTAGTGTTTAAACACTGTCTTTTGAGTTCCTTTGAAAACCATTTGTGATGTACCATTTCTCTTAAAACATCTTTATGCAGGACAACATTTCCAGCATCAGATCTGCAGTAATCCACTAATTTTATGTGTGTACACTCACAAGATCGCATACCACTTTAAAAATCCATTACAGCATTGCAGACATAAAATTCACAGGTCATCTTGTATGAACTGCTCCATGTTTTTTGATACAATGAATGGGAACACAAGGGCGTTTAGAAGCTTTTGCAACAGCATAAATGTCGTTCTTTGGGTCAATGCACTGACACTGATGACAGTGGGGACAGTGTTACTTCTGTTCTTACTTTTTCAAACACATTTTTCAAACACAAGCTGTTTTCAGCACTTGATGCACTATAATGATAATTATGTATAATGATAATTATATATAGTGATAATAGGTACTGTCTGGTTTACCTGCAGCGCTGTCTTGAGGTACTGAGTGGCAAAAGACACTGTTTGTGTTACTGAGGAGGCCGTTGGTCTGCCTCCTCCGCACCGCCAGATGGCGCTAGAGTTTTAGTTCCCAGTCAGACTATATTTCCCATGAGCCCTTGCCAAGGACTGATTACTTCCTGTTTGGTTCACCTGTTCTCAATTAGCTGCCCTATAAAGCCCAGGACTACATTCAGTCAGTGTGATGTCTTGTTTGCCATGTGCTACATTTCAGAGTGTTTTCCAGACTGCCTTCCTGTTGTCATTTGGACTGTTTATCGTTTTTTTAACCTTAGCTGCCTGCCTCTTGTTTTTCATTTAGACTTTGTTTTTGATTGTTTGCTGCCTGCCTCGACCCTTGCCTGTGTTTCCGTTTTGTTCCTGTCTCGCCTACATTGCTCTTTCATTTGCCAGTTCTTGACCATTGCCTGTAAGTAAGTTTGCGATGTCTAATAAAAAGCTGCATATGGACCCTGCCGCCTCAGCGTCTCTGGTTTACCTGCAAAGTGTTCTTAATGCACTAAGTGGAAATAGGCACTGTCTGGTCCGCCTGCAGAGCTGATTGTTTATATATAATTATGTGCATGATGAATTCCGATGAACAGCAAAAAGTCTGTGGCTTTTCAAATGGCCAAATATATTGTGTTTCTCATGTGGTTTAAAAACATTGATTTTACCAAACGGACACCAGTACAAACAGCCAACTCTAAAGGCTTTGATGTTTTTAACAATAATTAAATAATTACTAAAGCTGAGAAAAAATATAACACAGAGAAAATAAATGATCATATTTTAAGAAGATATATGTAACGGAATGGTGTTTGCGGAGACATAGGAAAAATGACGAACGTGGAGCAGAACGAGGAGTAATTAACAGAAAAGGTCTTTAATTACACAAACATACATACAAACACTAACTGGTAATCCAAAGCTAAGGCATAGAAACATTAAACGCACAGAAGCGATAGTCATCCATAAACATTCACAATAACTCACAATCGTTAACAATAAACCACAGTAACCAACCAACATGACAGGACAAGGGAGCACTTAAATAGGAATACAAATTAGGATGAAACACATGACCGTAATTACTAACAAAACAGGAAGTAAACCAAATAACTAAAAAACGGAACAAAACAGAAAACTACAAAATAAGAGTCCGGGAACAGTTACAATACAGTAATATACATAACTATAATATATAAAGCATTAATCACATATATAGTGTAATGCTGAATTAACAGAATTGGGATCCATATGCAGTTTATTGGTAAGAAGCACAACGGTAATACAGGCAAGGCCAGCAACAACAGGTATATCCAAGGCAAAAACAATTACCGGTTTTCCAAGTCATGTCGTGTCGTGTCATGTCATGCCAATTTGGCGTTTTACAACGTCAAATTGGCACTGGGTGCCAACAGCTGCTCGCATCAGATTCAAGGCTCTGATGTTTGCCTTCAAGGTGACTACTGGATCTGCACCTCCCTACCTGCTCTCACTGCTTCGCACTTATGTGCCCACCAGAAATTTGCGTTCAGCTAACGAACGTCGCCTTGTGGTTCCATCCCAACGAGGGAAGAAATCACTTTGCCGGACTCTCTCTTTCACTCTGCCCAGTTGGTGGAATGAACTCCATATCTCCATCAGAATGGCTGAGTCATTAACTAAATTAACTAAAAACTCATCTTTTTCTTCTTTACTTCCTTGACTAATTTACTAACACACCCCACTTCTACTTCTTAAAATAAAAAATAAATAAAAAAATCTTATACTGTGTTGAAATACCTGAGACCTGTCTATATCTATGCACTTATTTACTGTTGCCTCTTATTGTAATTTAAAGTTGCTTCCTTGTCCTCATTTGTAAGTCGCTTTGGATAAAAGCGTCAGCTAAATGACTAAATGTAAATGTAAATGTTACTTAGTTCCTTTGCCCAAACTCCCCACTGCTTTAGAGACAGCCGAGATTGTGTGCAACTTTGTTTTTAGGTTGTATGGTTTGCCCGACAATATAGTCTCTGATCGGGGACCACAGTTTACCTCTCGAATGTGGGCTTCCTTCTTTAAGCATCTCAGGGAATGTAAGTCTCACGTCTGGATATCACCCACAATCTAACGGACAGACTGAGTGTCTCAACCAAGAAATCATTAGATTCTTACGTTCCTATTGTAACCAGCACCAATCTGACTCGGGCGGGTATTTAATGTGGACAGAATATGCCCAGAACTCGCTAGTCAAACTAGCTACATGAATGACCACCTTTAAGTGCGTCCGTGGTTTTCAGCCACCATTGTTCCCATTGCACAGATCTTCTTGCTGTAATAGACTGGCTCCAACATAGCGAGGAGGTTTGGGAGAGAGCACATACACATCTTCAGCATGCAATTCGATGCCAGACACAACAGGCTAATCGTCATCATTATCAGGGTCCCACCTACTTTCCTGGCCAATGGGTCTGGTTCTCCACCCGAGATCTTCGACTCAGGCTTCCATGCAAGAAACTCATTCCTAGGTATGTGGGCCCATGAAAAATTCTACGATTAATCACTCCTGTGTCTGTACTTTTGCCTGCTAACTATCGTATTTCTCCCACGTTTTATGTCTGCCTACTTAAACCCGCTGGTGACCCCTCCCGTCATGGTGGACGGCAAGGAGGCTTACCGAGTCAATCAGCTGCTCGATTCCAGACACCAGGGCGGTACTCTCCAGTATCTAGTCGACTAGGAGGGGTACGGCCCGGAAGAACGTTCCTGGGTAAATGCAGGAGATATCCTAGACCCAACTCTGAAGGAAGAATTCCACAAAACTCATCCGGAGAAGCCGGCCCCTTAACCCAGAGGAAAACCCTGGCGCCGTGTTCCCCCTCGTGTCAGGAGCCGCTCACAGGGGGGGGCTCTGTTACGGAGGAGGTTGCCGCTGCGCCTCCTGCTGATCATCAGCGGGAACCCTCGCCAGAATATTAATGCTTTTCCGAACTACATTTCCCATGATCTCGTACCTGGCCCTGATTACTTCCTGTTTGGCACCTGAATCCAATCAACAGGACTATAAAGCCCAGAACTGCACGCTACTCTGTGCGATGTCTTGTTTTGCCATGTGCAGCATTTCAGAGCGTTTTCCCAGACTGCCTTATTGTTACCAACTGGAATGTATATTGTTATTGACTTTTTGCTGCCTGCCTCTTGACTCTGCTTAGGACTGTGTTTTTGATTGTTTGCTGCCTGTCCCGACCTTTGCCTGTTTCCTCGTTTTGTTTTTGTCTCGCCCTTATTGCTCTGATTGCCCCTGTTTGATTTAATAAAATAAGCTGCAAATGGATCCTACTGCCTCCGCCTCTTCATTACAACAACTCATAGTTTTTAAAGTTTTCAAAGCAGCCTTTTGTATGCAGAACATTATATGTTTGAAAAGTATAGTTTTAAAGAACTGCACTAAAGAACAGGAGCTTGATGAGCTGAAAAGGAGCAGATATCACACATAAATTTATTCAAATTTATTTTTCTTAGGTAACAGAACTCTCTTTAGTAAAAGAGTACTTATTTTTATGAAAAACGTGTTTAGCTTTTGTTAGTTTTTCTTTATTTTGTTTTTGTGTGTTTGTAGACATTGTCCTGCGTCTACTGATGTTTCAAGCATTAGTGATAGTAATAATAATAATATAAGAGAATCTGTTACTCAACAGAAACTGAACAATTTCTGCAAAGAGGAGATTAAAACGATATGTGATAGAGCTAAAATACTGGAGACTGATCTGTTCGCTAAAATATGTGAAACACCATACAATATGTGAATTGATATAGATGTATTTGCTACAAACAAAAGAAAAGTGTAGGTTTCATAGTAAGATGTATCCTCATTTAGTTATAAGTTATTAACATATCATCTGTGGAATGCTTAGGATCATTAAATGTTTGTCCAATCATTGCATGCAGACAGAATGCTAAAACTATCCATTTATTTAGTCCAGTGAACTCTATTGTCAAAAATAATCACATTCAGTTTGGGATACTCAGGTAACTCGGTCTTTTGAGTTACCAAAGAAACTATACTATAGTCCTATAACTGTCCTTTTCCTTTTTTCTTTAGTACTTTTTATTTAACAGTGTGTATACATTGTTACAAGTATCTTAATGTGTAACATTCTTTCCAAACATGAAGAGGCAATATTCATCCAAACATGAATACTGCCTAGAGAATATTGTCTAGGCAATATTGTCTAACACCCCCCCCCCGGAAGGCGTGTCCTCCGCAGTTGAAAAACAAGCCCAGGGTGCAGACTTGAGGCGCCGGGGTGCAGACTTGAGGCGCCGGGGTGCAGACTTGAGGGTGCAGACTTGAGGCGCCGGGGTGCAGACTTGGGGTGCAAACTTGTGCTTGAGGCGCCGGGGTGCAGACTTGAGGCGCCGGGGTGCAGACTTGAGGGTGCAGACTTGAGGCGCCGGGGTGCAGACTTGGGGTGCAGACTTGTGCTTGAGGCGCCGGGGTGCAGACTTGTGCTTGAGGCGCCGGGGGGTGCAGACTTGTGCTTGAGGCGCCGGGGGGTGCAGACTTGTGCTTGAGGCGCCGGATTGCTGCTTTTCCTCACCAGGGAGCTGCGTTGAGCATGCCGAGTACTGTCGCTGAGGTAGACTCGAGCATGGCGAGCATTGACGTTGGAGTGGAGACGTGGCCAGTGGACTCCTCCGCTGCCACTGTCTTGGCACTTTCTGAGGAAAAGGTCCTCTCTGCCAGAGAACTGACTGAGGTCATGGGAACCCTGGCCGGAAAAGCGAGTCCCTTGACCAGAGCATGCACCTGGGACCCGAGAACCGTTGCCTGAAACCCGATCTGGGAAACCGTCACCGCCAGCTCGATTCCCTCCTGAGAACCTGCTGCCGCTGCCTGACTGCTGATTTGAGAGGCCACCACCGTCAACGTGTTGCAGGCCTGAGATATGGCCTGTGCCTCCTCCAAGCTGATAAGAGCTCCAGTCAGGCTTGCCTTAAGGCCCGCCAGTTGCCCCGCCAAAGCGTCCAGGATGGCTCCAGGATCCGCAGAACCGCTCCTCTGCTCCGACTCAGGAAACTCAGCTGTCTCGGGCCCAGACTCAACCTCCCCCAACTGGAGGTTGGAGCCCGCCAACTCTAAGGCCATGATTATATATCCCATTATAGTCCATCTTGAACTAGAAACAGGCATTAAATTCTTATACTAGGGGTCTAAACCGTGCCGGAAAACTGACATGATGAAACTATCCTCCCCAGGAAAATCATAAGCCTCAGTAAGAAATTCTTTAACATAGGCCTCCATGGAAGCACCATTTTGGCGCGACCAAGACGCCATAATCCAACAAATGATAGGCCAAAAAGGAAAAAACAGAAACCAAGGCAGTCAAAAAGGCACAAAAGGCAAAAAAGGCACAAAGACACAAAAAGTACAAGAGGTTAAAAAGGCACCAAAATTACAATGGCAAAAAATACAAAAAAAAATAGCAAAACAAACTCAAAAATGCCAAAAAACACAAAATGTAAAAAACTGCTGTGCTGTTGTCAGATTTGGTGGGTTATTCTGTTACGGTGGTTAAATGGTTGTGTTTGTGTAAAAGACTGAGCAGGGACACGGGACTAAAACCAAGGATATTTAATGAAATAGTTAACACAAACATCAACCGTTAAACAAAAGAACGACAACATGTGCAGACAGCAGTGATGGGTGAAAATACAAAAGACAAACCAGTGTGAGTGTATATTTAATCCAAACTAGTCGACTGTATCAAAAAAGGGGCGATCCAAAAGAGTAATCCAATAAACGAGCGATATCCGAAAACCAGGCAAGACGTAATAAACTATGATAATAGCCTTTGGCCGAAATGCTAACAAAAACCAACTCCTAACAATAACCCACAAGACACAACCCAAAACCCGTAACTTAAATACACACACTAATCACACAAACACAGCTGAAACCAATAACATAAACCCGGTTAACGCAAAAGGACAATGACATCATAGACATGCGACCAACACTCAACATCATAATAAAAGTCTTAGCGCTCCTCGCTGATAGCGAGAGCTGGACACCGTTACACACACACATCAAAATACAACTCCTTGCATTTAAGCATTTATTCAGTCATTATTTCTAATGTAATGTTTACTATATAGTTAAGTTATTAATTCATTGGAGCACCACTTATTTGATTTAATAATTTAGTGTAACATCAATAAACTCGCAATCAGTTGTGGTTAATGTCTGCCACTTAAAATTTTCAATGAAAATACTGTAGTAGACCATCTGTGAACTTTAAGGATACTCATTTAAACATTCTATGATTTAACACACTAATTCTAATTTTGCATATTATTTAGGATAGATAGTATGTGACTTGTGAAACAGGGATGGACATAACCACAACAGGAATTAATCATCATACAAAAATACATATGTGCAAAATAAAAGACACAACACAGAGATACATGAGACAATATATTTATCAATACATATAATTATACACAGAGGTGTTCCTGTTTGAACCCCTGCTGATCTGGGGGACCTGTGTGGAGGTTGCACATTTGCCTCATGTTGCCAAGTGTTTCCTTCAGGTACTACGGTTAATCCCACAGTCCAAAGACATGCAGTTCGGGTGAATTGAAAACATTATATACATATAATTTCATGACACACTATTGTTCTGCTTGATTGTTACATAAGAAACATGTCGCAAATAATTTGCAGTAAGAATGCTGGTGTTATGTCAGAGCCAATAGCTTTGAATAGTTTTCTGAGCTTGTTCACCTTATTCCACCCTGCATTTTCCTATATATCATTGCATGATAAATTGTTGATATAAAGAATAAATGAAATTTTAATTGTTTAAAAAGATTTTTATTTTGCTTCCTTTAGACTTTTGTCAGTTCATTAACTCATTCTGTAAAACTGAAACTGCAAAACTGTCACAGTCAGAGCGTGAGGTTTAGATTCCGACTCATCTTGTCGTGGTTCCGGTTCTTGTTTTGGAGTCGGAGTCTAAACTCGCACTCTGGGTGTGCGTTCTATGTGGAAGCACATGGCTCTGCTTTGTTTACATCTGCCATGTGCTCCCCGGTCTCGCGTCGTTACCCCGCCCCCTTGTTTCCTCGTTCAGTCTTGATTTTGCTCACCTGTTTTGTAATTGTTCCCTGTTGTATTTAAAGCCCTCGTGTCTGCTGTCCTGTGCTGGTTTGTTCTCTCGTGTCTCGTCTCTTGTTTTTTCGCTCTCTCTCCCCTGCGGTTCCGGCCAGTCGTGGTCCGTTCCCGAGTCCAGTTGGTTGCTTCTGATCTTCGTGGTTTTGTTCATGGTCCTCGTTTGTCTGCTCTCGTCCGTGTCGTCCGCGCTCTTGTTATATGTTACTGTTCGTTGAATGTTAAAGTTAGTTCCGCTTATTGTGTTTTGTTATCATTATTGATTTGCCTTGTTTGCTTTAGTTATTCACGTCTGTGTATTGGTTTTCCGTGTATATTGGTTCCTTAGGTTTACAGTCGTATATTTATATTTTGTATTGAAATTCCGTTCACCTCAGTTCTCTTGTTCGCCCCCCGTGGGCATTTGAGTTCTGTTATTTTAAACAAAAGTTCCCCTGTGGGGAAGTTGTTTTGTTTAAATTTAAATAAATTTCTGTTTGTGATTATCGCTGTCTGCGTTTGCGTTCTTCCCTGTGCGAACTTGATACTGTATATGTATGTATATGTAAAATGTGCCTATCCACACTATAATGACAAAGGTGTTAATTGGAATTAACACGTTGACTTAACATTTATCAAAATTTGGCTTTCCGGAGCCAAGGGTGAAAAACATGTAAGCAAGCAGTAATAAACGCACAAAGACTAAACGCAAATCAGGACAACACACATGATGCTAAAATAATTATTCTAACCATTAACTAAACTAAAAATGTATCATAAAACAGCACAATATACATAACTAAGCAAATAACAAGAAAAACTATTTAAGGTTTACAATAATCATACAGTTTAGTGTAGTAATCATTGTATAGTATACTTCCCATTACACATTTATTCTGGGATTTCTTTTTATTTTATAAAACTGTTCTATGCAATTACAAATTGTCATACATAATTTGGGTATATTTTTGGGAACCCAAAAGTGAGCAAACCTTTTAGAGGTGTCAACATTTGTAAAAACTGTATAAAGTAGGCCTAAACAAAGTCTTTCTAGAATTGTAAAAAGTTTTCTGTTAGGGTTATGACAACGGCATTTGCATCAGTACTGTCTAATTAGGCGCCTCATATCAAACACAGAGCTAGGATGCTAGGAATTATCCACTTCCAAAAAAAAACTTAAGTGTTGTTTGCTTGTATTATGTTTTTTCTAAAGAACTGTGCTGATCGTTTAATTAAGAAAAGCTGCTCTGAGGTGACATCTTATCAGAGATCAGCTGAAGGACTATGGCAGAAGCCAGTGTCTCCTGGGCTCATGACCAGTTTAGTTGTCCAGTGTGTCTGGATCTACTGAGGGATCCAGTGACCATCCCCTGTGGACACAGTTACTGTATGAGCTGTATTACAGGCTTCTGGGATCAGGATGATCAGAAGAGAGTCTACAGCTGCCCTAAGTGCAGACACACCTTCACTCCAAGACCTGCTTTATGTAAAAATGTAATGTTTGCTGAAGTGAAACCCAAGCATCCCACTGTATTGCTGGACCTGGAGATGTTGAGTGTGACATCTGTACAGGAAGAAAATACAAAGTCATCAAGTCCTGACTGGTGTGTGTGAATTCTTACTGTGAAAACCACCTTGAACAACATGAAAATCTCTTCAAAGGAAAGAAGCATAATCTGATGAATGCCACTTAACAACACCAGAAGATGATCTGTCCTCAACATGAAAAACTGCTGGAAATTTTTTGCTTCTGACAAGCAGTGTATTTGTATGCTCTGTATGGTGGATGAACACAAACATTACGACACTGTATCAACTGGAGCGGAGAGGACTGAGAGGCAGGTATTATAATTTTGTACATTTTAATACCAATGAAGTAAAGAGGGGAGTTGGAAAAGAACATTTGTCAGGCATGGTATGTGATCATGAAATGTGAGCTCTGCCTTTAACCCATACCAGTGAGGAGTGAATACACACCCTGCAAGTTGTGAACAAACATACACTCAGAGCAGTTAGGGTTAGGTCTCCAGCCCAGGGTCTTCAAATCTACCAAATATAGACCCACATGGACTTTGATGTCCAAGATGAGACACTGCTGGTTACAGCTATGAATAGCGAGTTCATTACCATTATAAAATAGCTTTTTATAATGGCTGCAAACTAGCTTTATTTAATCTGAAACAAAAAAAGATGAATTTTCCTTTTCCACAAAAAGTTTTGTTCAAAGAGAATTTTACTAAACAAAAAAGTACCTTAAAAGTACTGATTAGAAATAAGTAAAAGGTAGTGGTAATAGGTTAAAATTATAGGAACCTACACAGTGATATGATGTTGAAAATTGAATCTAATTTGTGATACCGTAGTAATTGTTAGTAATACAGTGGTTTTGTTGGGGTGGAGTCCAGGTTTTGCCTAAAGCTTTAAAAACTCCAGAAACAACATTAGTCAACACTCATAAATTTTGTTATAGATGTGTCATAGTGTCTGCTTTGCTCTTATGGTGTTAATATAGTATTAGGCATTGACATAAGCATTGGTGACAAGCTTCTCACTGTTTCTTATTAAGTGCTATGGGCACTTAAATTCACAGAAAAGCAATTTGAACCTTTTTTCTTGGTGATTCATTCATTTCAAGCCAACAGGTGCCATGTCTTTTAGAGTCAAAAAAGCAGATACAGGCAACACAAAATTATTCTCTGCAGCTCCTAAAGATATATTAAGGTCCTATGAAGTAAAGCAAATTAGTCTGTGCAAGAAACTGAATATTACTCTTATGTTGAAGTTTCCTGTTTAGTTCCAGTTTTTCCTGCTTTGGTTTACTTAATGTTTGTTAATCACGATCACCTGTTTCACCCTGATTTGTAGCCTTATTTAAGTTCTGCTTTGTGCTTGTGAAGGCTTGTTGTTCGGTGTATTATGGATTGTCCCGATTAAACTACGCTACTGTCTGTTGTTTCTCTTGTTTTGATTTGATGATTAGTGTTTGTATGTTTTCATGTTATTAAATATCTTTTTGTTCGTTATTCAAAAAAAACAAAACAAACAATGTTTGTTGAAAAACCTGACCTGTGCCTCTAACCCTTTGTGCAAGAGTGTATACAAACAATGCAGTTTGCTTCTCTACTGTCTTGTGAATAGCACAGTTGTTATGGTCATTAAAATTAACTGCGTCAATGGAACACTTGCCTGAGGCTATGGATCACTGATAATGATGTTGTAAAGGATGTTCAGCACAGATTCATTTTGTGTTGCTTCCTGCCTGTATCGTTTCAACTTCTAAAGAGATGGCACCTGTTAACTTGCATTTTATGAATCATCAAGGACCACAGTTTAAACTTAAAATCTTTACTGTTTTTCTGAAGAATCCTTTATAAGTGTTCCTTTATTGTATACTTAAAAATCTAAATGATGGTGTTGTGAGAGGGTTTGAGAAACTGTGCTAGATTCTACAGCTAGATTCTCTTTTATTGTTTTACAGACACTAGCTCCTTATGTGGTTTTTAAGAATCTGTTATAATAGTTTTCAGGCTTTTATTTAATGACATTTCTACAGAAACACCTGGGAGAGCTACAAAGAACAGTGCAGCAGCAAATCCTGGAGAGAGAAACAATGCTTCAGGAGCTTAAATATGCTGTGAAAACTCACAAGGTGAGTTGGTCTCTTGGTCTCTGGTCTCTTCTCCAATGCTGGAGAACTTTCAGTTCCACTGTGGCTCACAGACTGTGTGATGTAGCAGTAGAAGTTGATTGTGAAGTGTCCTAATAGCGCTCTGCACAGACAGCCATGGAGAACAGTGAAAGGATCTTTAATAAGCTGATCTGCTCCATTGAGAGAAGCCACTGAGGTGACACAGCTGATTAGAGCTCGAGAAAAGTCTGCAGTGAGTGAAGCTGAAACACTCTACAGACAACTACAGCAGGAGCTTGATGATCTGAAAAGGAGAGACACCGAGTTGTTGCAGCTGTCACACACACAGTATCACATTCATTTTCTGAAGGTAACATAACACCTTAAAATGGTCTTAAAATGTGCTTAATTTTTTTTTCTGATTTGACTGTGTCTATTTGTGTATTTTTTTCTGGTGTCTGTGGGCGCGCGTGTCTGTGCGTGTGTAGAGTTTCCAGTCTCTCTTGGTTTCTTCTGCATCAACTGATGTTCCCAACATCACTGTCAGTTCTTATGATGATGTAAAATCTGTCACTAAACTGAGACAGAAATTGGAATTCTTTTGCAAAGAGGAGATAGGCCAGATATGTGCTAGAAGTAAAATCCTGAATTTTTTTTTGTTTTCCAAAATGAATTAAATATTATGAATTACACCGTCATTCAATTTACTAAAAATTACTGAATTTATTTAAATTAAGGTCTGTTACAGTAAAGCTGTGTTGCTGTCCATAGTGGGATGCACCCAGATCATTCCCTGCACAGTAAGAAATTCATGAAATGTAAGTTACTATTCTAACAATCAACTTGTATCTGAATAATTTAAGGGAGTGTCTGTCCATACATAGCCCAGAAGACACAAAGAATGTTAATATGACAGCTTTACACACATCCAACTAAAAACACACAACGAAACAATAATACATGTTTACAAATTATTATTTGTAAGCAAAAACAAAACATTGATTACAAACAGGACGTGTGAAAGCATGAAAACCAGAAACAGACAGAACGCTTCAAAATAAGAGTCCAGACTTCTAACAGTAACAGGTCACATTAACACAGGCACATTCCCTTAAATCAGGCTATTTACAATGACCCTTGAGTAATTTATCTCTCAGGAACTAGACGAGATTCCATTACAGGCTTGAACAGTTTATAATATTCAGTCAATACCAACAGGCAAGACAGTCAATAATAGTAGGCTACTCGGCTAGGCCCTTCAGCCGAGATAATATATCCCTGGAACAAGACTGACTTGAAATTGACATGACATGAAACTCACACTTCTCTGCTTTAAAAAAAGCCGATTCTCAAAAAGCCTTTATACCTTTGTGCTGGGCAAGGACCTGGTCCAGGTAGACAAAAACAGACCTTTATTATGTCTCCCAACATATCATTAATGAGGGCCTGAAAGACAGCAGGGGCGTTGGTCAGGTTCCCCTGCTGTGACCACAGTGCCAGGTCTGCTCCAGTGCCAGGTCTTGGTCCAGTCACCATTCCCCCCCTGCCCACACCAATTCTTTTCCATCTATTCTTGTTGGTGCATCGGGAGCCACCCCAGGGGGGTTCTATCATGTCTGCTTTTTTGTGCTCTATGTTGCTTTGTAGATTTGGGTTTGTCTATTAGTGTTGTCCCTGTGACCTTGCCCCTGATTGTTTTCACCTGTGTCTTGCTAACCCCCCACCCACCTTTGACAAGTTTAAATTCTTAGCACCTGTTGTAAGAACAAACTACAAACGCACCCACACATATGACATAAGTTGCATCCCAATTCAGAGGCTGCATCCTTCAAAGGTCCAAGCTCAAAGTGGCCAGTGAAGTGCAAAAAGGTTAATTGAAGGTTAATTAACCTAAATGAGACACTCTAGCCTACAGAGCATTTGCTACTTGTGTCACCAGCTGGTCCCTCCCACTGCATCTGTAGCCACCGGCACACAGCAGAGATGATTCTGGCAGATATTTTAAAACAAGTATTAAGCCAGAAGTTTATAGAATATGATGCATCCTGAACGATTATTGTGGTGTATTTTTATCAGTGTCATACAAGAGCATCAGCAGGAAGGGAGGGGGCAATGAGTGTGGATTTGAATATAATGATCAGTCTTGGAGTTTGTTCTGCTTTTCCTCCCATTACTCATTTAGGCACAATAACATGACAACTGAACTCCCTGTAAAGTGCAGATCCAGTAGAGCAGGAGTCTATGTGGATCACAGTGCAGGAACTCTGTCCTTCTACAGCATCTCTGACACAATGACTCTGATCCACTGATTTTTTTTTTACGTTTTCCTGGAAATGTTAAATAGGGATAAGTTTGTTTAGAAGGTTTTACAGGCTTGGGTATGTTATTATCTAAAGGCTTAAACCACAAACGTCAATGTATGTACATGTACATTGTGATATGTGATTAAAAAGTCATTGCTTTACAGTTCACAGTTCATATTTTGTCATATACATCTCATTATACCTACCTAAAATAAAATACAAACAAAACTTTTTGTTTGTTTGTTTGTTAGCTGCTAAAGAAGCATATATCAAAATAAATATAAAGAACATTTTATATAGAAAATGACATTTACTAAAAAACAGTGACGCATTTAAAAAAATATGGGATGTTATCTTTGGGACTGTCTTTATAACCATAAATACCATTAAATGATAAAATGTTAATACCAAATGTATTGATCTGCACCAGAACACATCATACAGAGAAAGAAAAGGTTTTGAAAAGCGTGCAAGTCAGAATGTTTTTTTATTTTGTAGTGGTAGTGTGTCATTTTAGCAGAGAAGGCATTTGTGGAGAAGGAAGAGAGAAATGAAAACAGCACATGGCACATTGTACATAATTACAAAAACAAAAAAATATATAGGGTTAACATTAGTTATAAAAGTTAATGCACAGGGAATTCATGGAAATCCCTAGCAAATGAGACCATTTTCTTACAAATTATCAAATTATACAAATTATCAACACAAAGCTACTATAAAAATACAAATTACCAATACAGTGTTTCTATAAAAAACTGCAAACCTGAGAGTACATATGGTGGTCCATGTTTTACAAAACTATTTACAGTATTTTACAAATACAATTTTTTTTTGTATTAACAGTTATATATGAGAACTGTTTCTAACGCAGTATTTAGACATATTTTGACCATTTCTGCCATTTGACAGCTTGAAATCAATACCTCGCGTTGCTCTCCCATCGCTGCGAATGCGCAAACCAACGCCGCTCTCCAGCTGCCGCGCATGCGCAAAATCAACGTCGCCCTCCTATTGCCGCACATGCTCAGAGCGTCTGGGTTCTCGTCTCAAATGTCAGTGACACGGACAGAAAACACTGACGCTCTTTCGGCCACTCAGTGTGAAGATGAGAAATGAGTGAATTCTCTAGCTGCGCCGTATATTCTTAATTATAAAGGAGCTTAAAGCAGAAGGAGCTGACGCAGCCATGGAACAGGAGTCCGAGGACATTGATTCAGAGAGCCGTTGGCACAACCTTTATTTAGTAAGTAAAGCTACTTGAGCTAGCATGCTAACGAGGCACACAATCTACAGATCTGTCAATAAATTCATCTGTCATCTGTTCTTTCAAACACTTTCATTTTAGTGGTTTCGTATCTCTCTTCGTTTTCTGTTGTTGAACTGACGGGAAAAGTGAAAGTGAAGCGCGTAACTGATGTTATACTGGTCATGTTGAAACTGGTTGTCACTGAGTGTCCTAAATGGAACTATGTCTGTGTCTCAAAACCTGAAGTGCTGCTTTACCTAAACAGCATGCATGGATCATGATCTATTTCATTACGTATTATAGTTTGGTGGACTGTAAGAAGAGGTACTGCTGAAGTTCTAGCAGGACAGTTGGATTCTACACTAGACAACATACAGTTTGTGTCAAGCCTAATAAGCTATCAGTCCAAACAGCATTTTAACTACATTGTTGTCCAGATTTGTGACATCTGTGTAACACATTTTCTCTGTTTATAAGAATAACAGCTGTTATGTCCAAATTGTACACGCTTGTTTACTGTAAACAGTGAGATAACTGTTACATTCTTATTTTTATGTTGACAAACCGCCATTGTCATGTAATACACACACATACACACTTTCTGTCTTTTAGTTTTTGTTGTTTTAATTGTTTTTATCTTCTTATCTTATGCATAATTTGTGTACACATTCTGTAGTTGTGAAGCTATATGGAGGATTTGGAGTGCTTGTGTTTTTGCTGTTATGGATCTGTTTCTCACTTAAATTAAAAACATGTTTCTCATTTAAAGCCAATGTATCATTATGCATTGCCAGTAATGACTAAATGAATCTGTTATAATGAAGCTCTTTATATCATTTCCCCTCAGGAGATACGCAACCAGTCACATGAATGTGCTTTCAAAGTGGCCAAGTATCCCGAGAATCGCAGCCGCAACAGATACAGAGATGTTAGTCCATGTAAGTCGCATCAGTTAAAGCACAAGCATCTCCAACACAAGCTACGTTAGATTTAACTTTCATACTCACACTACATTTTCTACAGTGCAATAATGAAACAAATGTTGCATGGTGCATTTACTGAATGTGAATAATGATCAGTAATTAGTTTTCTACTCCAAACATCAGTTGACCACAGTCGGGTGAAATTAGAAAACACAGAAAATGATTACATCAATGCCAGCCTGGTGGTCATGGAGGAAGCCCAGAGAAGATACATACTTACCCAGGTGAGTGAACAGCCTGTAAGCCACTGTACTGACCTGGAGCTCCAAGTATGCAGTGTACTGTAATGTTAAAGGTAAAGTTGTGTTACTAATTACTTACCCTCATGTCATTCCACCCCTGTAAGACCCTTATTCATCTTCGGAACACAAATTATAAGATAATTTTGGAGAAATCTGAGAGCTTACTAACCGCCATACAGAACTGCCACTTTAAAGGCCCAGCTGTAAAAAAAGCTGTAAAGACATTATATTTCACAATTTGTTCTCTTCTGTGTCAGTTTCCAAGACGCATTCATGAGAGCACTACGACTGTTCTATATACAGCTAGGGCTTAGCGGTATGATGGTATGTACCATTACCGTGAAGTAAAATGTCAACTGCTACAGATTTTTCTATTCTGTGTATACTGCAGAATATAAGTGGCCATGGCTTACTCACATGCATTGCTCCATAATCAGTTGTCTGCACTTGAAGCGAACCTAGTCAAAAGTTTGCTCATTTAAATCATTGAAGCCTACACCATTGGAATGATGTAATTTTAAGCACACTGTTCGCTTATAATACAACACCCATGAGAAGACAAAAAAGAGCTTCAACAGTAAAAGTATGTGTCGAATAGGAATGATGAAGAGTCTCATTAAAACAGACTCCATGATCACCACCTCATAGCACTGGTCACATTTATAATCTAGAGATCCGTCAGTCAGATACACGTACTATGACTGCACGTTTATGCATAAGTTCACACTTGTTCTTTTTACAGAGTGTCTATCTTTAATCAACTGTATATATATATATATATATATAGCCTAGAAGATAAATAATAACTGTTTTAGAAATTAGGTTTTCTGTATCTTGATATTTTCAGTGCATTTTTACAAATGTAACTTAATACAACTATGGTAAACATTGACTTGTAAGCTTAACTAACTGCTATATAGTTTGTTTCCAAAAATAACAATATTATATAAACAAAGGGGGAATCTTGTAGTATATATTTTTACTGTGAACTAAAATTTCTCATTCCGTGAAACAAATTTTTCATCATTTTTATACATATGTACAGCGTGCATCTTCCTCTGCTTGTAAACACAGTGCAGTGTTTCTGGGTTCTGAGCCGGCTATTGCATCAGCTCCACACACATGGATCATGGTGCTCTTGTGAATGAACATCAGAGACTGACAGAGAAGTTTTTGCACACAAAAAATATTCTTTTCACTTTTTACATAAAAGAAGTTGAATCACCTTGGTTACATGGACTATTTTAACAATGTCTTTGCTACTTTTCTGGGCCTTAAAAGTGGTAGTTCTATAGCTGTCTAAGGGGAGTTGGAAAGATCTCAGATTTTATCAAAATTATCTATGTTCCAAAGAAGAATTAAGGTCTTAAAGGTGTGGAACGACATGAGGGTGAGTAATTAATGACATTATTTTTCATTTGGTGAGCTAATCTTTTAAATTGACAGAATAAATTGGTATGTTTAACATCCTTGTCGATACAGGAACTGTGAAAGAGCTTCACCCATCAGTGCATGACCAACATCTTGTTCCACCATGACACAGTCGTAGAAAAAAGAAACATAGGGTTTCAGTTAATATCACCATCATATTAAGTGTTTAAAAAAAAGTTTTAATAAGTTGCTTTCAAGCAATCACTTTTCATTTGAAGTTCACTAGTTTAAAAACTAAGCACTCTTTCTGGAAAGATCTGAATAAAATTGCTTGTTCAGGCACATGGAACAGGATTGTGAACATAGCAGCTCTTAGTAAAGAGCTTTTTTTCCTCTTTGGAGGCTCAGATCTTAGGACACCAAAGACCATTAGATTGTCTTCGCACTATTCCTGGCAGTTGATTTACTGAGATGTTGCTATTGGATGATGAAGGCAGACAGGGGGAGGTTTATCAATTAGCAACTAAAATCTGTGGGTAGAGAGTCCTTTTAAAGGCCCATTTAAATGTCAAGCTATTAAATACATAAAGTTAGCCCTTTAGAGAGATTTTGGTTTGTTATTGCTTATCAAATGTGTACGTGTGCCAGACATTTTAGCATTAAATGTAAATAGCTGACAACTATGAATGTTTAAAACAGCGTAATTTTTTAAAACCTTTCAGCTGTGGGTGTCTGAATGTCCTAAGATAGTTCTGTATAATTAGACTAGTTCACCTGACCTGATCGAAGGCGTTTCTTTCGCAACACAATAGAACAGAATACAGGGGTCTCAAGTCAAGTTCTTAAAAGACTGCTCAAAGCAGCTATAGACATCTGTCTAAGAATGTTGGACTGGAGCAGTGGTGCTTTGTAAAGGATGAAACTAAACATGTAACTTTCAAGAGGCCTTTACCATGCCAGCTGTACAACAGTTAAAGCTAATCAAACTAATTGAAGCACTGCCTCTGTAAATATTAAAAAATATAGGTATTAAATCTAGAGGCTTGTCAATATCACAAATTTAAAAATTTGCTACGTGTACTAACTGCCAGACTAACTGGAACTTGTCACACACATTGTGGCCCTTTTGTTTATTTGATGGTTTCTGTTCTCCTCAATGTGTAAGTTGCTTTGGTTAAAACGTCTAAATGAATAAATGTATGTGTAAAATGTAGTTAAATAGTTGGTTACCGAATGACTAGTTGACCGTTGTGACCCATCCTTGCTAATCATCAAGCTTTCTGTGTGTTTCTTTGTCATCAGGGTCCTTTGAGAAACACGTGTGGTCACTTTTGGCTAATGATCTGGGAGCAGAAGACCAAAGCAATTATCATGCTCAACAGAGTAATAGAGAAAGGCTCGGTAAGCTTTACTGCTCCAAACCTGCACCAAAATGTTGCTAAAATGAAAGATGTTCCTATAGTTATCACTGCAAAGCACAGTGGAATCTCATTAATAACTGGGTCTAATGGTCACGTAGCAGAAACAATGCTATATATACAGAAACAAGATTAAGCTGAATTGCAGTACTGTTTCTTATATGACTTTGAGATGTTTGAGCAAAGTAGCGTGGATGTGTGGTTTGTGAGGGCTGATGTTGTTGAAATCATGTAGGGCTGCAAGATATATAAAAAATGTGCATATTGCAATCGGTTGCAATAACTAATTTAAAAATATCAATGTTATTTGTAGTTAACGTTTTTTCGATGCAGATAGACTGGCACCCAAAGTTAAATTATAAATGTTTCATTTTCCAGAAAGAATGTGAAATGTATATTGGTTATTTTTTGTTTTTAAATATATTTTACAATTAATATAAATTAATATAAATGTACAAATGTAAAGCATTATCATATTGCATATTAAATATCACATTATTTAGCAAGTTATTGCTTATCACATTTTTTCTTTCAATATCATGCTGCCCTAAATACATACAGTGTTTCCTTTTGTGTTTGGACTATATACAAAAAGGTATTTAGACACTTAAGTCACACCTAAAAAAAACTTTTAAGTGCAAACAAAATTTAACAGCCAAACAAATGATGATGAAGCTTTTGTCAACTAGATTTTCTGGCCATGTTTGCAGTAGCTTTGAAACAGGTGTCAAGGTAATTAATTATTAGTGGTTGCATGCATTCAGTCTCTCTCAAATTCACATAGTGGAAGTGTAAACCCTAGCAGAGGTGTAGTTCATCTCATTAACTATGGGCATGTTTCTCTGATATTTTACAGCCCAAGAGTATAATACGACTTTGTGGTTTTTATTTAGAAAAGTATATGTAGTCTTGAGCTTCTTTCTGATTGATCAGTTGCAGTTTTCAGTGGTTAAATTTGACTGAATAATGACAGAACTGTGCTCATGTTCTCTTATCGCCCTACAATTTCTGTTAACAAGATGATAAAGTAATTCAAATCAATACTGTATTTAAAAAATAAATACTTCAGTTCCTTGTATTTATTTGTATAATGAAAAGAAGCATACTGTTCAAAAAGGAATAACCTTAAGAATAGAATTGATATATATATACATATAGATAGATAGATAGATAGATAGATAGATAGATAGATAGATAGATAGACAGTCATGTGTTTCAGGCAGTAAAAGCAAACCCTCTGTTTTTAACCATGAATTTTGAATAATCATAAGACTATTATAGAACATTAGTAAAGCATTGTGTGACTGTTGATGTCCTGTGACCTTCAGAGTCATTTTCTTTTTAATGCAGGCTATATAATTACTGTTTTTTAAGACCAAATTTTCATATTAATTAACCAGAATACATGATAAATGCTGTAATGTTCTGTGGCTCTTTCCTTGCAGGAAAAGTGTGCACAGTACTGGCCAACACAAGAGGAACGTGAGATGTCGTTCCGTGACACTCGCTTTGTGGTAACACTAGTGTCAGAGGATGTGAAGTCATATTACACCACGAGAGTGCTGGAACTCCAAAATGCAAATGTAAGATTCTCACTTGACCACTGAAACCTCCTTTCTTGCTCACAAAATTCCCTTCTAAGGCTTTATATGCATATTAGTTTGTTTCCCTTTGCTTTAAGCATTTTACTTCTAATTATTATTGTATTATTACTTGTATATATTCAAGGTTGCAGCAAAATGTATTATTCTTTTCTGTGTTAAATTACTTTTTAATTATAATAATTTTACCCACTTAGACAGGGGAGAGAAGAGAGATCTACCACTTTCATTACACCACATGGCCTGACTTTGGTGTCCCAGAATCCCCCGCGAGCTTCCTGAACTTCCTGTTTAAGGTGCGGGAATCTGGTTCACTCGGGATGGACCACGGGCCGGCAGTGGTCCACTGCAGTGCAGGAATTGGACGGTCTGGAACATTCTCTCTGGTTGACACCTGTCTTGTCTTGGTGTGTTGGTTCTCTGATCTTAAGAGTTTAAGTTTTAAAACTATTTTTACAGTTGAAAATTTGACAGGGACTAGGCAACTGGCTCGTGTTTCAGTGTTTGTGATTAGCGTAAGATAAATCAAAACCGCTGCTGTCGGAGTGTGCAGAGCTATAATCAAGGCATAGTGTGGGGAATTTTTATTCTTTAATTTGTTTGATAAAATGTTACAAAAAACATCTATTAATTTTGACTAACATCCCAAATGATTATGTATACCGGATGCTGGTGTTACTTAAAGGCATAGTTAACTCAAAATTGAATATTTAGTAATTATGTAGTCACCGTTGTATTGTTCAACCCCCTAACGGCTTTCTTTGATCTTTGGAACCAGAACGAAGATGCTTTAAAAGGGTTTTGTTTACAGTGGGAGTGGATGGCTGCTTTCCCAGTCTTTAAAAGGACACAAAAGCATTATAAAATAACACTTGACATAAAAGCAACTCTTGTCATAGATTCCAAGTATCCTGATTTAGAGGTGACGTAAACTTAAAGGTGGTAAACCCATGTTTATTATTTTACTCTTCACTGTGGGTTTTTTTCACATGTTTTTTTTTTAGATGGACAAGAGAAAGGACCCATTGGCAGTAGACATTAAAAAGATTCTTTTGGATATGAGGAAGTACCGGATGGGTCTGATACAAACTCCCGACCAGTTGCGTTTCTCTTACATGGCTGTGCTGGAAGGAGCCAAGTACATTATGGGGGATTCCTCAGTGCAGGTAAAGGCAAACCACAGAGAACTCATTGCAGCAGAATCAAAAACTCGGTCTAGACTTAACAGTGTGTGTTTGCGGTGTGAATATTCTCATATTATACTCTTAAGTTGAATATGTTGTATATGAATCTTGAATATATGCAGAAACAGTGGCGAGAGCTCTCCAAAGAGGACCAGGAGCCCCTGTCCGAGTCCCCACCCCTACCACAACCTACTAAATGTACAGAGCGCTACAACGGCAGCAAGCTTTCACGTCTGGAGGATGGGATGGATGCGAAGACAGCAAAGAAAACAGGCCTAGAGACCCCCAATAAAGAAACAGAGAAAGATTCTGGAACCGGGTATGTATTTTGTGTAATGACAGTAATGTTATGACATTGACAATACATTGATTTAATGACAAGTTAAATTTAGGGGAAAATGTGCTTAATTGTCATACAAAAAATGGCAGAAAGCAAAAAATTGTAATGGTCCTAAAATAGCCTTCTTTTTATCTAAAATATATATAATTTAGATTTTCCTATGTTCCTTATATTTTCTTGTTTCTGTACATATAATTTTAGGGTTAAATGCAACCTGGACATGTCTTTGTGTCAGATGAATAAATCTTTTTCACGTTAATTTAAGGTTTTAACCATGTGACATTTAATTGGATTGTTTTTTATTTGTGATACTTTGTTTTTATTCACATTGCGCTTTTTTGCTGTGACCACAGTAAAATCTAATATATGTGCAAATTACACCCCAGAGTTGGACTAAACATTAGCTAGATTCTGATTGGCTGGGAGTTTTGTCATTTTGCAGCGGTGTTTTGCTTGCAGTGAGGACAGAGGAACTACTGAATGCTGGAAACTTAGAATTAACTAGAAGTAGAATTAGCACCGTTCACGTTCATTATTTCCTCTTTCCAGTGCTCGTAAAAGACCAAGGGATGAGAAGATGCCCAACTCCACACAAAAGAGTCAAAAACAGACGAAGCCCAGGATAAACGACCCTGATAAGAAAAGGAAAAGGTAAGCGTAGCCAAAAGAAATGTGATTTTGCAAGCTCTGGCTTTTACTGACTCATTTAGTCAATTTAACATGTCTGATCATGTGGATGTATTGTCATATAATCCCACAGATTCCTCAACCCATTCGGATAATGTGAGTTAGTGTCTCAGATCTGATAAGGGGGATGAAGTTGTTACAAGTTTGGACAAATCATGGGTTATTTTCAGACTGTATTTACAAGCAGAGAGCATTCTAGCTGATGCACTGCTGATGTCTTCAGTATATATCCTGTGATGAGACTGTTGCATTGTGGGTATAATAGCAGATTGTGTTTTACAGTAGGAACCAGATGTAGTGCAGTTCCACCAGTATACAGCAATGTACAGTTGTTATTTATTCCTATTTTTGCTTAACCTGTAAAGGGATTCTTGTTTTGAGAGACAATTGCTATAATACAATATAATATAATATAACTATCTAAACTGTTATGCATGTTTTCCATCTTGAATTTTATATGCTTTAAGTTAAATCAGACATCAGAACAATATAATTAAGATACTTGGAACAAAAGTTCATGCTAAGTAGTTAATATTGTAGTTAATAATAAAAGTAGTTAATAATATTCTTTAAGTGTTATCCCTCCACCAGATATACTCCCTGATATGTAAAGAAAGGTTAATATTGGGTGCGGCACTGTCATATACATATTCGTGAATTCGTTTCACATCATAATTTGTACTCTTATCATGTTTTTCTGTTTTTAGCAAAGCTGGAATGCTGTATTGACCAATCAGCATCAAGGACAAGAACTATCTATTTAATGTGCTTTATTATGGATCAGCAGTTTTAGGAATATAGGAATAGCTTTCAAATAGGGAACATATCAGTTAAGTGGTAAATTAGGTCAGGTCAACCTTGTGTTATTTGTGTAATTTGTATTTTATTTAATAATTAAAAACATTTGCATGATTTTTTTACCCAAAAATAAAAAATGTTCTGTGATTTAGTCTGTTGTTGTTCCAAACCTATATTACATTTTTCTTTTGTGAAACACAAAAGAGGATATTTTGAGAAATGTGGTTTTGTGTCCATAAAATGAAAGTCAATGGGTGCCACTGTTGTTTGAGTTTTTTATAAATAAAAATGTCATATAGGTTTGGAATGACACAAGGGTAAATGATGGAAGAAATGTCATTTTTGAACTACCCCTTTAAGTCATAATTGTTAATTTTATAATAGTTTATCTTACATAACGTGATGGCAGTGGGCCGATAAATCAATCTTAACTATTGGTAAACCTCTGCTTGATTGTGTTCAGTACAGGTGAACAGCTCATGTGTAATTGTGTCCTATGTTATGGTTGCAGTCTGGGCTGTATTTGCTGTACGTAACACAGCAAGTGCTGCCTGCTGGGAAACCTCCCCAATGAGGCAGCAGTGGTGTATCTGCAGGATTTTTATAAAACATGACCAGGCTTCTCAGAATGGTCAGGCTGTACGTGAGAGGCTCATTCAAGCCCTGTGTGCTGTGATAAGCTGATTGCTGCTGTAATGGCCATGCTTTCATTTGCTCTTTTAAAACTGAGCTTCAGCATGGTGTGATGTTTCTGCTTTTATTTACTTATTCTTTTATTTATTTCTATGTGGAAATTGGCTTGTAGGTCCTATAAAAGACCATAGATTTGTGGTACACATTTATCCTGATGGTACACCAGTTAATATTTTTGGTTAAAATCTAAATTTTAACAAAAAATTTTCAGAAACATTTATGCTGGTTGAAAGTATATTCACATCTTGATAGCAACTAAGTAGTCTAAATATATTTATGTATTCATGTCGTCTGTAGAAGACGCAAAGTGGTCATGAAATGTTTGTCCAATTATTGCATTCAGTCCTACAAACTATGTATGCGTGAATGCGTTTGGAAGGTGTGGCTTTGAAAAGCGTTTTAAAAGGAGGGCTGGATTTTATGCTTTCAAAGCTAGGTTGCTATTGTTAGCCTCCCCGATATTGCCTACCTTATCTTAAGGAACCTTAATTCCATATTGACACACAATAGAGATGTTTGGTGTTTTTTGGCAAAGCCTCAACACAGTAACTTTGTGTGTGTGTGTGGTTTGTTTTTATTTAACCAGATGTATGGCCAGAAGTTGCATGTAAACGTGTTTTGCTTGGTTAATCGTGTGCTGTAATCTTTTTTACATTTATTATTCTGAAACTGACCACACAGGATGCATGTGTAACAAGATCTGTCTAGTGTAAAACTTCCATCCGTTGCCTTCCTGTCCCATTTATCACTCTGAAGGTATCTAAATGTTTCCACAGTACTAGAATAGTCTAATAAGGTTCTGGTACAAGAAAAAATCCCGTGTTTTTTTTCATAAATAAATTTTTAGCAATTGCATATAAACCCTCAAAGCAGACCTGCAAGATTCCTAAACTATAGTGTCTGCCTGTGTAGAAGCCATCAGTCACGGTGATTTTTTTTCTTTAAAATATTGTGCAAAAGATGTTGCTGTCACCATGGAAATGAAGTCCAACAGTGGCAGCTGAGCTCAGCAGTATCAACCCTCACCCATAAAGCTTTGCGAATTACGTTAGAATTACTTAATCATGAAAGTGAAGTTTTGTTTTTCATATTTTTAAATACTTTTTTTTAATCAAAATTGTAATGAAAAGTTATGATTCATATCTGAGCTGGATGTTTTGGTTTAAAACACAAGTGTTTGACCAACACACAATGCAGTGTGTAATTCTGTAGGATTATATTACAATGTAATGATACATTAAATCCAGCTTGTGATAATTAAAAAATGTATTGAAATGCTTATGGAGGAAGTAAAAGGAAAAATATCACTAGAATTGAGGTTGCTAAAAAAGTTGTTGGGCTCCATTTCAACATCCAAAAATTCTGCATTGCACAAAGTCAATAAGATCAGCACAATCAAATAAAAAAAAAGATTAAGATTAAATTAACCTCGTGTTGGAACATTATAACCACTGAAGCCAAAGTGCGGTGGAGTGGAGAACAATGTAACAGTCCCAACTGTCATTCTGTTATAGCTATAATAGAAGGTTATGCCCCTGCTGCATATGGGGCATTAACTACCCATAATTCCTTACAGACTGTTATTTGGAGAGTTCTATCAAAAATGAAACCTTCGTGTATTCTCTCTCCAAGCATTTCAGAAAAAGTCTCAATATTTACATTTAAGTATTGGGATTGATCAGTCCTACCAATGTTTGTATTGTGTGACAAAGTGACATTGACAATTATTTTTAAGTAAACGAATTATTCCTTTAAAATCGGGTTTTGCATATAAAATATCTGACTTGGAATTCTGCTACTGTCTCAACAGAGCGAGAACAACCAGTGACTCAACTCCATGGCAACCTCAGCAAGAGGCCTCCATTCCATAACTCTCTCCCTCCAGTTTTTAGAAAGTTTACAGCATTCTTCAGGAGAAAAGATCTCAATGCCGGACAACAGCAACACCAGCAGTTCTGCAGTGGAAGAAACTCAGTGTCAAGAGAATTGGTTTTCATTTCGTTGGACCTATTTTGTGTCTTTTTTTTTATTCTTGCTTTGTTTGTTAGAAGCAGCAGCAGGATCTGATGTAGGCCTATTCATTTCTGATGCTATTCATATGTTGTATTTTTAGACAACTTTTTCAGAGGCAAAATTAAATGCTCTATTTTTATAAGAAATTACTTGAAATTTCCTATCATATCTGTAGGGCTGTATGCTCATATTCAGTTTGTGAAATTGTTAAATGTCTTATGGTAAAGAATGCTCACATTGTGTACATAGTGTACCTAATATGTAAAAAATTTTTACAAAATGAACATTGTGTACACATACCGAACAAACCAGCAGTGTCTACTATTGAAGAGGCTTTTCTCTATCCAAGAGTAAGATCCATGAATAAAAGTGATATTTAGTTTGTGTAACAATGTGTTGCCTTGTCCACTTATTTCAAACAGTTTACATTTATGCATTTGGCAGACACTTTTATGCAACTTACTGTGCATTTAAGCTATGATTCAAATGGTCAGCCATATTTTTATATTAAGCCCTCGATAAAATTTTAACTATAATCATTATTTTTATTGTGACATTATTTACTGTAATACAGTAATAAGAACCATCTTGCCTACATCCAGTAAACCCCACAACTAGGCTTTATGTCTTAATGCAAAACGTTTCTTTTGGTCTTGGGAGTGAAACCACATTTCTCCATGGGGCTATTGAGAATGAAATTTAATTTCATGGTCTAATTTACTGCGTAAAAATACAGTCATTAATACAGCCATGCTGGATGTTTAAAATGTATTGTTTTAACTTTTCTCCCACAAAAACCCAAATTCACAGAAAACAGGTCACAGCAGGTTTACAGCAGCGTCACATTACAAGAACTGCAACTCTGCTGGGAAACTCAAATGGCAGACAGCCAGACAGCTTGTGTCATCCACTAGTGGGTGGAGAGATGAGAACAGCACATCAGCACGACACTGAGAAAATCGACAACACAGGATTTGGCCCAAAAATTGTGGTGGCATTTCACTTATTTACACGCACAATATTTTCTGAGTGTGACAGTTGTACATCAGATCAGATGATTACTGTTGTTCATGTTTAAAGCAGTCAAAACGCCCTCTACAATATCAGGAAGGTCAGACCCTTCCTATCGAATCACGCATCACAACTTCTCGTTCAGGCTCTGGTTCTCTCCAGACTGGACTACTGCAATGCTCTACTAGAAATTTGCGTTCAGCTAACAAACATCGCCTTGTGGTTCCATCCCAACGAGGGAAGAAATCACTTTCCTGGACTCTCTCTTTCACTCTGGTGGGTGGAATGAACTCCATATCTCCATCCGAATGGCTGAGTCATTAGCCATTTTCAAGAAACAACTAAAAACTCATCTTTTTCGTCTTTACTTCCTTGACTAATTTACTAACCCCCCCCCCTTTACTTCTTATACTGTGTTGAAATACCTGAGACCTGTCTATATCTATGCACTTATTCACTGTTGCCTCTTATTGTAATTAAAGTTGCTTCCTTGTCCTCATTTGTAAGTCGCTTTGGATAAAAGCGTCAGCTAAATGACTAAATGTAAATGTCTAAATGTAAAACTAATGTGTCTAAATGCAAAACTAATGTGTCATGCTAAATCTAAGGTTTAACAAAATTATCTTTTAAAAACCAAAATAAAAAATGCTAAGACAAAATAAGAATGAGATTTTTTTAATGCAGCTCTTCCCATAAAATGACCATATTTGCTGACAACATGAATCACGCATTAAAAAACAGTTCATACAACATACAAGCTTAATCCACGCCTACTGCTACTTCAGTCAATTAATTGGAGTGACAAAATTTCTGTATGTTTTTCACTCACACATTTAAGTTTTTTGAGCCTCACAGTCATTCAAATACAGTCATCAAATACTTAAAGATTTGCCTAAAGATGCACATTTCTAATTCTGATTATAGTTTTATAACAGCCAGATTTTATTTGTTGTATAAAATAAATGAGTGTCTCATGAGTCTTATAAGACTCATAATACACAAAAGTTCAGTTAATTCTAATAAATCACTTACAGGTTTATCCTGAAGGTGGAGCCAGTCATTGAGATGGCTAATAAGGCTAAAAGCATCAGGAATGTTGTCCCCCTCTGAACAGAAGATCAGCACTACAGCCATAGAGATGTCTTCTGTGCAACTGAGAAAAAACAGACCAGGAATTAACCATCAATCGTTTTAAGTTTGTCAATAAAATGTGGTAAGGGGTTTAAATGAAATAGACAGGATTCTTATGTGGGCTAGAATAAGTGTGCTATTGTCTGTCATCATGGGTATGGCTTATAATTAAAACAAACAGGACAGTAAAGGACATGCAAAAAAATAATTCATTACTTTCAGCGAATTCATGCCTGTAAGACAGGCAGCACTGATTAACAATGAATTTCACTCACACAACGCACTGTGCTTTCCAGCTGATCAGCTCTCATACTTTCTCTACAGACAACTAAAAAAAGTGTATCCATAAAAGATGGATTTCTCCAGCAGCAGGAGCAATACAGATAAGTTTGTTGTTTTGCTTAAAAAAAGACGTAAACACGGAGTCCCACATAAAGACCTTTGTGTCCACTATATAAATAAACATGACTATGCTATGAGCACCATGCTTAAGAAAAGTTCTGGGTATGCTGTATGCCTTTATGTTATAAATACTCATTTGGAATTATTGATCACATTTATCGATGATCAATAATTATTATCACATTTATATTAAAAAATATTGTTTTTAACTAAAGCACACAACTAAGCCCTTTGTATACTTAACACTTATTTTGAGCTGAAGATCACATTGACCATAACTGCCATATTAAGGACATTTATTCAAGACATTTATTGCAGAACATAGAAAAACATTAACAAGGATAAGTGCTGAGGACTATAAAAAATGAGTTGCTTTTTAATTTGTATTATTTCCAATAATAATATTAAAAAACATATTTAAAATCTTAGTAGTATATATATATATATATATATATATATATAAAAATTGACTATCACAGTGATTGATAGTGATTGACTATCACAATCAGCACCGGTGGCCCTCAAGGATGTGTTCTCTCCCCACTGCTCTTCTCCCTCTACACGAATGAGTGCACTTCAAAGGAACCCTCTGTCAAGCTCTTGAAGTTTGCGCAAAACACTACTGTCATCGGCCTCATCAAGGACCATGATGAGTCTCTCTACAGACAGGAAGTTAGGGAGCTGGCTGTCTGGTGCAGTCATAACAACCTGGAGCTCAACACTGATCGTAGACTTCAAGAGGAACCCCCTTACACTTTCCCCACTCACCATCATGGACAGCATTGTGACTGCAGTAGAGTCATTCAGATTCCTGGGTACAAACATCTCCCAGGATCTGAAGTGGGACAATCACATTGACTCTATTGTAAAAAAGGCTGCATTTCCTCCGACCAGCTGAGTAAGTTTAACCTGCCACAAGAGATGCTAAAATAGTTCTACTCGGCTATCATTGAGTCTGTCCTGTGCTCATCTATAACTGTTTGGTTTGGTTCAGCTACCATAACAGACATCAGAAGACTACAACGGACAGTCAGGACTGCTAAGAGGATTACTGGTACTGGTTTGCCACATCCCTTTAAAATGATCACAAGTATATGACAGCATTAAATTTTGGAACTGTAAGTTTGATAAGCATGTGTGCTTTCGTTGTAAAGGTAAATGGTAGTGATTTTTACTTTTAGTTTTCTGTACTAAGCTAGGACCTGCATCATGTTTTAGCATGTTCAGGCACCATAATGCCTGATCGAGAACACAAATACAATTTGTGACATACAAGCATTCTATATCTACATTAATTAAAAAACAATGATGCTGATAATAAGAATAACATTTATATAAAAATAACCTTGTCAGATGAGGCTGAGAAAAATTTATTGCTGATTGTTGGCCGCCTGATTAAATTAAAAAGTGTCAAAATAAAGGTCTCTCAGATTTAGCAAAAACCGACGAACTATATTTATTTTTATTTATTTGTTTGCCGTTACTTTTATCACTTTTTGTATATATCATGTAAATATGTTAAAAATAATAATAAATTACTTGATGCAAATTATTTTTATTTTCATTATTTTAATTTTTTTTAATTAGCTGCTGATAAAAGCACACTTAATTTAGATTTAATACCACACTAATTCCACTGTTCATTAATATTAATTTATGAATTAATGTCAGAAAATTTATGGTATTGTGTATTTTAACACATTTAGGATTAAATAGATCTAGATTAGTGTAACGTTTATCAATTTTAAAACACAATCAAAACGCAAACAAAACTGAATTGGTTTATTTATTTACTTTTAAAATTACCTATATACCAATTTTTGTTTGAAAGATAATATTGCAAGTTACTTGTTCAAATTCCCCTAGCTGGGGAATAATTTTATATTTCAAGAATGGTTCACTCGGCATTGTGTCAGTAGCTGGCGCTATGGGGACTGTGTAGAATCACGCCATGTGAAGCAAAGATGAGCTCAGAGAGGTGAAACAACACAGTGTAAATAAAAGGCTGTAGCCAAGCACAACATAATCTACTGAGAGATTGGGAAGAGAAGAAGGGGGTTACTTTTTTGCAATTTCTGAAGTTATGAAAAAGTTATGAAACTTTTGAAAATACTGCAATAAATATGTGTCCAAATACTGAACACAGGAAAGCACAAAATACCTTCAATGAATGTTGTTTCAGTGAGTAGGGACTAAAGTATGACTTAGGGCTAAACTTCCCGAATGTTTAGCAACCTGTAGTTTATAGGGCTGCTTGTTCTTTCGCAGCAACCTACTTGTATTAATACCTCTCTGTTCAGTATATCTGACATTACGTGCAAAGGGAGGAGGGAAATGATCACAACTAGCAACTGCTAACTTTAAACTTAT
>JAZGTJ010003218.1:0-24063 GCA_036877575.1 Botia almorhae
AGAGCTAACAGAAAATGTAAGTAAAAGCAACTGGTACTCTGCAACTGGCCACACCCACATGATCACTCAGAGGTTGGAGGCTCTAGGCCACGCCTCCAACCTCTTTTATGTCATCTCTTGCCTCCCTGCTCTCACCCTTTCAGCCTCTCTCTAGATTTTCTGTCCTCTTGCCGTCTCTCTCTCTCCAGAACTATAGTCAAGTATTGTAGTCGTGACCTTTCAGAGTCTTTACATTAGTGAAGTGGATGTTTGTTGACAGGAGGAACCTGCCCAGAATCTCTGGCATTCATCCACAGCAGCTGCTACAGGCTGGAGCTTCTCTTTATACCACCAAGTAAGCCAGATCATCTGCTGTGGTCCATTGTTATGCAAACAGATGGCTTTGGGCCATACACAGCATTGCTTTAATTGCATCCAGCATCGTGGGTGGAGAAGGTCTCAGCAGCACAGACTGTTCAACAGATCAGAATATCTATATATGTGTATGAACATATTGAGAGTCACTAATGTCCAAAACATACTGTACTCTACTGTACTACTTACTGTAAGCAAACACGGTCGCTTCTAGACGTGTTGTCGCATTTCAAAACGTGTACGCAGCAAAAGAACCTCAGATACAAAACTGGCCATTTTGTCTTTGTACTGGGCAAAGAAATCATTAAACGCCAGACTTCTTCTACATATTCAAAACGTATGATTCATAAGAGTGGTTAGAATGATCCCATATGCTAAAAATAACTACAAAAAATATTTAATATTAATATTTCAATATTTGATGAAATCATTTTGAAGTCTTTGACTTTTTTAAGTCAGTATTTGGTAACTCTTTTGTCTACTTTATGCCGGTACAGTTAGATAAGAGAAGAAAAGGAGCAGCTATAAAAGAGAGGGACTGAAAATGGACAGTATTACAGTCACAGTTCGAGAGTCATTAGCTGTATTCATCTCAGAGGCACGACTACTTATGAGCTGATGATTTCAATTCACACAGCTCCAGACGTCTGCTAGAAGCGACTTCTTGCAGGAGAAAAGATTCCCAGTTGTTTTCATAGCTCTCAGTAGCACAATGTTCTCATATAAACATATTACACAACACAGAAACCGAGGTGAAAGTTAATGCATTGCTGCTGACAAAAGACGGTTTATATATTGCATTTTTAAATATCATATCAACCGATTTTGTCTGGCGTATTGGAGCAACACCGCACAACACCGCGCGCTGATAATAACCTGATATTTTTCAACTCATTATGATTCATGGGCTCTTTTGTAGAAGGTCACCGTTTCTTTGGTTCTCCTCAAATAATTTTCTGTTATGAGGAGATCTTATTAAAATCAAAGCATTGTGCATAAAGTTTGAAATTCAAGCTTAATTAGACGCGCCAAACAAACAGTAGCGACCTGAAAAGTGTCTCGTCTACACCGTTATAATCTTGGGGGAAAGAACACTCGCTTCTCAACACAAAAGAGATTTCAAGCAAGACCGGTTTGGGTACGCCACAGTTGCTTCTGCTGACAGTTTTCATTAAATTTCTGTCTCATACTTTGTTTTGGTTACATCAAATGTACACGCTTTTGAAAAGACAAAAACACAACAGCGTTTCAAACAACAGAAAACATTCTTACGACTGCACGGCCTGCCAATTTCTGCTAAAACAAACAGCCCTCACAAAAAAGCTTTTAGCGAGTGTAAAACGAGACTTTGATCAAACTGTAAATTGAATTTGGTTTACGAACAATCTTGTGTCATGTTTGTTTTTTTCTTTCAGTTAACAACATTTTCTTTCTGAAGGTCATGTTAGGAATGAAGAAACGCCGGTGTCACTTTGCAGACGGTCCCTAAGCGCTTACTGCTATATTTAGTATCAGAACTGTTATTTCAGCCATTACTAAGAATAGGCATTCTATATTGAATAATAATAATGGTAAAACATTCTTACAGCGACGTGTCAATGTGCAGTTGTGAAACAGCGATGCAGTTTTGTCCAATGTCGATCTGGAGAGAATATTCTGCTCACAGTAATTTACCTCAGTTCAAACACTCAATGCTCACAGCAGATTTTCTCGAACAGACGATTTCTTTTTTGACCTCTATTAAGTCCAGTGTGATATAACTTGGCCTCGGGCTCTTTTGCTTCAGGATAGAGATGAGAATTCGGTCTGCATGTTCAATTGAAAATGATTCTCCTCACAATAGTGCCCCGAATCTGCTCCACTGCTACATAACCAGATGTACTTCCAGAACTGATGTTGTTGTTTAGCTAACTGTTTTTGGCGGCTCATCGCCCAGTTTAGCCTCAAGCTGAGCGCATGCAGGACCCTACCTTGCCATTGATTGTAGGTTGTAAGAATGTTTCCCTAATGATTCCATTAAGTAGCAAACATTGAAATGGTATTTTGAAAGTTCTATGAACGCTCAAAATACGTGTTATTTTAGTCGTTGGATTAACGTTATTGCTTGGTTATAAGAGCATTATTCAAAGAAATTAAAATTCCTTTAACGTTTTTAAAACGTTACACTAACAACTTAATACCTTTTTTGATAAAAAGTTCTACTCAAAACATAAGCCAATGTTCTGAAAACGTTCTCTGTTAGCTGGGGTGCAGTTTCGCCTCAAGCTGAGTGTATGCAGAAGCCTAATTAGGACTCATTATCTCGATATGCTGTAATGGTCAGTTGTGGACCAAACGGTATCGTGGTACGGTATCGCGGTCTGCTCTCAGGGGAGGCTAATGCGAAAACATGAGTTTGTGATTAGCATGCTCATTTGTGGTTTAGACCACCGTCGCAGTATTACTGCAGAACTGCATTACTGCTCACCACTTTTGAATCCATTCCATTTACTAAGTGCATTCAGTGTTTGAGAACTTCACATTTAAGTGAAGCTGTGAGCCATCTATAAGAAAATATAAACATGTAAATAAAAAACATTCACATCCCAGCGAACAGGGAACTTCCTCAGAACGCTGGCTTATGTTCTATAGAAGTTCTCCCAAAGGTATCAAAAACATCCTGGCAGTAATATTAGTAGAAGTCGAGAACATTAGAAGTAGAACATTATACATCATATATTAAATATGTTATTCTGAACTAGTTAGTGGATCGTTTTAAAAATGTTGCAGAATTAAAAAATGTTTGAATAACGTTTTTATAACCAAGCAACATTGTGAATACCACATCTAAAAAACTAAAATTGTTAGCCTGGATCCACAAGCGCACACTTTGTTGGCACGCTCGTCCATGCGTTTGCGCTCACTCACAAACACGCACTCAACACGACAAACGCTGGGAGACAGATTGTGATTAAACGCTCCATTAGTTTCTATAATTCTCTCTCTCTCACTGTGAAAACAAACGGCTAAGGACGTTGTGTTTTAGTTCAGCGCAGTGCAATTCAACACAGGCCGACAGCGTGACCTCATTTAACAATCCAATCGCATACAGACAGTTTTCACCCAATTTCATATTGATTTAATGCCAAACGAAGAAGCATTTAAATTAAATTATACACTATAAGTGTTAAGTCCCTGTTCTTCATTACTAAAATATTATACAAATATTATTAAAACCCAATACTTGTACTTCCACTCAATTGCCTGTATAGCAAAAAAAAACTTTTTCTACTCCTTAAAATGTATTTTAGACCCTCAAAGCAGAACTACGCTGGTCATCATTACATAACTTTATCCACTTATTAAAAATAAAACATGTTATTTTCCTACCGAGCAATTATTTAAAAATCTGTTTTCATTTAAACATCAACCACAAACAGGATGTTTTAAAAATGAAACAGTACAAATATTTTACACTAGGTATAATTTCTCAGTATTTCTTCAACATTTCCAATCCTCTTTTACAAGCATCAGCCCTAGCTAGCTGCTAAGCTCAACATGTACAGGTCAGTTTTCTTTCAGTAACCTGTGTTTGATGAACAGGCGAGTGGGGGTGTGTAGACAGAAATGTGGGCTTTAAAATGTACGTGTTGCCTGGCCCGGGCTCGATGCCCTGACAGACTGAAGAACCTGGTCGTCTCACGCAGAGGAGAAGAGCAGCAAACATTAAACACCACAGACAGGCAGTCAGAAGCGGGCCGCTCTGCATTCTGTTAAGGTTAGGGGGCCGTGGGCCGATCTGCAGGAAAGCTGACAGAATGTTTCAGATATGCAAATAACAAACAACTGGTTACTGAGAAAGGCACTGACTTCACACTGACTCCAAACTCCAAACTTCTCTTGTGTATATTCCTAAAAAAAAAGCCATTTATTTATAACTCATACATCAAGCGACATTGCTTGTATTTTTACTGTATAGCCGCAGGATTCTGAGAATACAAATACACAGAATGCTAAAAGAGATCACAGACCTGCAGGTCTGAGATAAGAGGAACATGAGGCCTCTACATTATTAATGACTAAACGATGCTATTAGTGAATTACAAATGGGGGCAGTAAAGTTGCAGGCTTTGTACCAAAACCTGTTATTCTATACAAAACATACAACAAAAACAATATCTGTCTTACAAAACCGATGAGCGCTCTCTCCGTTACACCTTCTAACACACGGTCTACATTCAACGGTTTGAGACCGTCTACAGTGGAAGCATCAAAGATAGCTTCCACTGTACTTTCAAACTGTACTGATCAACTTTCAAAATAACCTTTTTAACATTTTTGTTACCTAATGGAAACATTACAGAAACGTTCTTACAATCTAGCGCTGTTTTAAATTGACCTAAAATGGCATTTAAGCGTGCACATTATCTGTAGATAATTTATTATTATTTATTATAATAAATAATAATTTATTATTCATTATTTATTATCTGTAGATATAATTGTGGTGAGTGAGGTAAGGGTCATTGTTTTTGATCTTTTAAAGCCTCTTGTGGTTAAATATGGTTTCAGAAACCAGCTCATATGTGTGGTCAGAGTGATGGTGTAACTCGACGGATTAAAATATCTCAAGCAGCATTGAAGGCAACTGCTTTGTCCTCGTTCAGCAGATATAATATAGCAGCAAAATAATGATACTTTTAGAAAAGACTGAGTCACAAAGTTTCGGTCACCCCTGAGAGTCATTAGCTCAGCTCATCGGAGAGGCATGACTGAGTAATGAGCGAGACATTTGTATTCATGCTGAAATCCAATAAAGCCACTATTTGTGTTTTCAAGCCATCATTAAGCTCAGAAAGTCATTAGACAGATATTAACAGTGCTGCTCATTAGAGACTGTGCGACTGCGTGGTCCACTCTCGGTTTGCTCTGGGAGACGTGTATCCAAGCTGTAGGAAAAGCTGCAATTGTTGATAAGGTCATGGGGTTTGTTTAATCCTGGACTCTTGGCAGGGATCACATTACTATGTGCCAGCAGAGAGAAAGAGAGAGAGATGTGATGGTCAAACTTCTCCCACTGCCCCCTATGGGTAGATCAGTGACGCGAGCCCACCATTTCTGCCCAAAGGATGGGCAAGATGCCACCTCGCCACAGGAGGCAGTGCACAGCACAGCAGTCACCCTACACAATTTTTTACCCAGCTTGCACTGGGGCAGCTGAACGTTGGCCATTTCTTAGAGCCCGTCTCTCTAGGAAAAACACAGCTAATGCACTTTTATTGAATTTCCCTCTGTATACTCTAATCAGAGCCTAATTATACAAACCCAGTCCCAGGCCACGGCACTCCAATTCTAGAAAGTTCCAAAGCCCTTCTGGGGTGTTTCCAGCAACATTGAATTAACATGAAGGTGACGAATGGTTTTGATAATGCATACAGCAGTTAGAAGGTTCGAGGTTTGGTAAACAGTGGCTGAGAGTTCGCGTGGGAGATGTCCAAACATGTTTTGCATTGCATTAAGAATCACACTGAGTGGGCTGTTGTAATGTGATTAAAAGCAACATAATACAGTATGCTTAATGACACACAGTGGCATTCAGATCTGTGGATTTACCTCCATCCAAACCGTATGCAAATGTGATCTTCCCGGCTTCATTAAGATCTGCCTCCAAACAGACGTTTCTTTGTCCATGCTGCTGTTTAGCATGTCTGAAAAACACAAATGCCACCAAATATTAACTTTTGGATAAATGGGGACATGAAAATATACTCACACACACAAATGACACCGTTTAAAGCTGCAATCCGTAACGTTTGTCTCTCTATCGCCATCTCTGTTTGAAACATAAAACTGCAGGTTACTTTACTTATTTTTTATTACGTACGTTGAAGTCAAATGAAGACAAACTGAAATTTCCCAGAAAATCCAACACGACAGGTCAGATTATAAATTAATATTAAAAATTTACTGTTTTATATCGACAGCTTTGAACACTCGTCTTTTATGTAAATTACAGTTTGCAGCTTGAAATAACCATACATTCATTTCACCCTATGTTGCATAAATTTTATATTTTTTGCAAGAACTGCAGATAAGAGTTGCAGTTGCTTTTTATTGTTTGGAACACAAAGACATTTTAAAAGATCAACAGTCTCATTTACAGCGTTTTCTGCCTGTTTCCACATTCACAAATAGAAGCGCCGGATGAAGAAGCAGCATAATAAAGGGGGTCCGCCCGGGCAAGCATTAGAGCTATGAGTCAGAGATTTGCCAGCGCCCTGCTAGCAGTTAATGGTCAGGATAAGAGCTCACAGTCACAGAACTTGTGCTGAAGTTGTCTGTTTTTTCCTCAGTAAACAAACCCTTGACATTTTGTCCTCCACACATGAAGCAGGTAAGAACCTCAAACCTGTTTTTAATTATCTGGAGCGATTCTGCGGGCGATCCGCTGATGAATTGTTCAGCGCTCTGGGCTGTGATGACACGGTGGCTTTCGGCCTTTCATCATCGCTTTATTTCCCCTTGTAGTAGTTAGGATGAAATTCTCCACAGACAACAGGTCCAAGGTCTGTTTCACTTAATTCTGTTAAAATAACATTTCCTCCTGTTGTCGTCTCCGAGGACGACCGCCAACGATCTCTCCACGAATGACACCAAGAGTAGTTGCTTTCATTAAATCGCCATTTTCTTGTTCATGTCTCATGATGAGTCCCTGTGCAAAGGTGAAAGAAAGATTCATTTAGAATTTCGGTTATTTCAAATGATCTTCACACCCATATCTCGTGTATTCATACTCAACACAGAGAAGAGATTATGATTATGAATGAAAGCGAGCTTGCAGAAGAGCAATGGTTATATAATGCTGTACCAGAGATATTTGGATAAACATACATTGCGTAAAAGATATAGTCATATTTTTTTTGGAAACCCTACACAGACGCCTTGTATTTAAACGGGTGGCTGTCAAGATACAGACAGTCGCTGAAAAGTTTCACCACAGACATATTTATGACTCGCAGCGCATACGTCTGTATTGTCAGTAACGGACACATTTAAAAGGATATATATATATATACACCATATAAACACTGTCAGTGGAGGGGCTCTGACATCACAAACCTCTACCAACGTTCAAGAACGTGAAGCACAGGACTGTGAAATAACTACATTTCCTCATACGCGTGTATTCCAAATATATCTGAATGTACGAGTCTGTTAAGAGGTGCATGTTGCGTTTTCCAATATCCTGAGGAAACTTCAACAAAAGCTAAAAGAGATCATAGACCTGCAGGGCTGAGATAAGCCGAACGCCAGACTTCTGCATTATTAATGAGCAAACGATGTCATAAATGAATTATGAATAAGGGCATTTAAGTTGCTTTAGAAGGGGTTGGGTAACACAGAGAGAGAGAGAGCCATAAACAATGTGGTCGAAAGAAGAGGTAGAAAATAACTGCAGAGGAATATTACCCCTTCAGCTGTGATGGAATCACACGGAGACCAAAGACATATAAAGACGGATACAAAGAAAAACAACTCCATCAGGAATCGTTTCCTGCTACAACACTTCCAGACCATCTTCACCAATCCAAACCAGAAGAATACATGAGGAAAAACCATGGCAGTGAATCTAAAACGGTTTTGACAGCAACCAAAATGTGTTTACAGTCTTTTCTGACACGATCTTCTTCCGCAGATTTGACTAACACACATCTTGTCGCTTGGTTGTGAAATTAAAACAAGAATTTGATTATTTTCTCGATCTCCACAGCAATGCTCAAACAGAAGCTTGCGGACAGCAACAAATTGCGAGGCTACAAGAGACAAAGAATCATTTGCATAACTTTGACAACATATCAGAGCCCCTCCTTAGCAGCAGCTAAAACATAATCACACTTCATGGCTCTTGTTTGTTCAGCCTCTGAAAACATTTGCTGGGCCGCAGATTCTTTCGTGAGCTAGTTAATAGGAACGTTGCTCTATTAAGTGGTGATAAATTGCTTTATTGTGCTCCTTGATTTGTGCTGTCCCACAGAAATGCCAGGTTTTCCACACTGAAGGGCTATGAGCACTGATGAACACGCTTCAGCTCGGTTACCAAGGAAACGTACCTGGGAGTGAAGGAGGCATCTCAGCAGCTGACAGAGAGTGTCAGGGAAAGATCCAGCTGGTACGGCTGTAAACATCCGGACCATATGCTGTTAATATGACCAAATGAGTTTGGAGAGCACGGCTGATCTTATCCGGTGAAACGCCAAACAGGTTTTCCCTGTAAAAATGGGTTTGTGCCTGGCACGCGGATCAGTTTTCTTCATTCAGCTGTGGGATCGAATTTAATCTCAAATGTTTCACGGCGTTTAAAAAATGAACGAGCAAATTCTGGAGCCGAAATTGTTTTTTAACTTGCCTAAGTCCTTACCACATCTCATTCTATTAAAGCAACAAGACGTGTGCTAGTTTAATTTGCAGCTAAACTGGCATCAAAACCCAGCAAATCAGCATCTCTCCATGTTGCTAATTTCACATCATTTAGTAATAATATCAACAAAACCAAAAAATAGGTATATTTTGGTGAAAAATCTCACACTATAATAACACAAACTCTCCTAGGCACAACAACACTGTAGACTAGCTTCCAATTCTTGGAACGCTAGCTTTATAACTTTATGAGACCACCTGTTAATATACAGGAGCCTCTGAACATAAGTGATTTCATGAATACACTGAAAATAACAGCTGTATGTTGCATTTATTATGTGAAAAACATCATAAAAAGGATCAAATATTGTAATGGAAGCAGAAATGGCCACCCTGTCAGTAATAAAGCTAAACAGATGTCACGCCCCTGCCAAAATACATTGGGACACATGGCTGGCCAGGTCAGTTTCTGGCCGCAAATACAACCCGAGATCTGTAATTATATTCTGTGAGGAGCCCTGAGCCTCCACAACGCCCCTGCCCTCCATCTGCTCACCCTCTATTTACCTTTAGCCCTCTATTAACAAGCATTTTGAGGCCAGTTTTCCCTCCAAAAATGTTTCATTTGCACAGCCTTTAAGGCTGCAGTGTTGCATTATGGGTTATAAAGCAGAATGATGGTAATGATATTTGCTCTCTGCTTCTAGTGGCAACTGCAGGTATTGCAGGTCTGTCTAAAAAGCCCCTTTCTATACAGCACGCACAATAGGAATTTTATTGAACAGATTATTCCAAATCATCACTGACAGACGTTGTTCTGAGCAAATGTGCGCCCACGCCGTAGGCTAACTACAGTGAACTGACGAGGTTAAATGTCTTGTTTAAAAGCACAGCACCATTGGTCACAGGAAGTGCCCAGAGACAGATCTAAACATGTGTCTTCAAATTCATGGTGACTGTTTTCTCTAAGGGTCTCTCCCTAAGACATCAGCATAATGAAGCTGTCAGTCTAAATATTAAGCATCCTTCTTACTCTGATGACAGATGGATGACAGTGAAAACAGAATACTTCTGCCTTCCTGTCCTTCAACCGGAAACATCCGCAGAATCTTCACAAAGGATTTTCTTTGTAGTGGAAAAAGGTTCTTTGTACCATAAAGAGGTAAGAACCATTCAAAGAAAACTTTGACTGAATGGTTCTTTTCGGGATCCAAAAATGGTTCTTTTATGGCATTGCAGTGAGGGAACCTTATAAGAACCTTTATTTTTAAGAGTGTTTTTCACACATTGTATTTTTTTCCATTTTAAGTCTATTTATGTATCCATTATTGCACTAAAATGAGTCATATTTAGTTTGACTGCTAATTAAGAGGACATATTGTTACACAATTAGCTAATACACCATTTTTTTAAGACTGAAGTTTATGGTTTAAAAAACGAATCTACAGCCCAGATATTTTTAGACTTTTGCCTCGGAGACAAAGGAAACGTCATCTTATGATTACCGCATTTATGGTTGATGTTTCTCTCATGACGTCCCAGAAGTCTTTAGGTTTAATTCGTAGCTGAGCAGCACCTGCGTTGAGAACGGTCTGCGCTCCGACAGCGGCTGTAATTACACAGCGGCCCTGATTATCCTGTGAGGGCCATTACAGTCCTCATGTTTACCATTCACAATACTGCAGTGGCTCGGCCTTCCTCTGGACGCCAATTAAGAAGCTGCAGCTTATGACTGACTCTGCAGCCGCGTAACCTTGGCTTAATGTGGCGGTTTTAAAGATAAGACGTTTTTTCAGGGGACGCGCTGGTATTCAGTCCTGTCGAGCAATGGCAAAAAGAAGCTTTTATGTTTGCTCTTTGAGGGATTAATGTGCTTGATATACAGAGCTAAACTTCCTCCCTTTAGATGCATTTCTATCTATGTTTTATTCATCAAATCATTATACGCCGCCTCACAACAGTACAGGGGATTTTGGAGTGGTATTCAGTATCAACAGATGCCCTTCAACACTTTCCACACAGTTCATTAATTTGCACATTGTTTGTTTTCTGCTTGATCTGATGGGGAGGTCTGAATCACAGGCTGATTATTTGAACAACAAAAGGGCAACGTGCACATCAGACCAGAAGCTAATGAAGCATCCAATCACACGACAGCAGTGACATCACCACTGAAAGTTGTGACAGTGGCAGAAACGGTCACTATGTTGTTGTTTTGAGCGTTCAGGTCGTCCCTTTTCTGTTTAAAGCTGCTTTTGTTTAAATCTCTGCAAACTTTCTTTGTTAAAAATGAACAAATCTGTTTTCAAGCAAGCAAGCAGGTCGGTATTAAAACGACCTCCTCACCTTTCTCCGTTTCACAACGGTAAGTTTATAATATTGATTTATAATCTGAGCTGTCGGGTCTGATTTTCCGGGAAATGTCAGTTGCACTTCATTTGACTTAAACGTACATAAAGAACATAAAGAAACCTGCACTGTTGTGTTTTGAACAGAGATGGCGATAGAGAGACAAAAGTTACGGATGGCAGGTTTAATAAAGACGGAGATCTACAGTACGACTATCACAAGCATGCAGGAATGTTGGAGTACAGCACATGTGAGACCAATAAAACAAGTGTTGTAAAACATTTGATAGGATATAAATAACAGGGAAGTGAGCAAAGATTCTAGATGAGCTGGATTATAAAATCTTTAATTCACATTAAAGGAAAGTCAGTGAACTTTGGGTGACCTTCTAAAAGCTGCTCCAAGATACATCTAAATAGGCAATTTGAAATGCTTGATTGGTCCACAAGCATCTCAGGGCCTGCAAAGACGTCACAGAGGCCAGTGAATTCATATGCCTCTGCACGCCAAAATGCCAAAAACCGGATACATATTTCATAATATAGGACCATTCCAACCACCCTCATCAGTAGTTAAGAGTCCCCATGTGAGAAATTAACTGAATTCCATTTCCCCGGTTTCAATAAACAGTCAAGTACGTCCGTTGCTGGCCTGAAAATCGCACGGTGCTGAGGGCATTATGGGTAATACAGAGCGTATTACTCTTGACTGCGCTAAATCCCAACAGTGGCGTCCATCGCCACAGACAACAGACTCTTCCTCTGCATATTCATTATGACCTTGAGCGAGCGCTTAAATCGAAAGCAAACACAAGGGTCAGATAAACGCCCACACTGTTTGGCTTCCGCCGCAAAGGTGCGGGTCTACAGCGGATCACCGTGTAGAATACAGATTACACAATTATCAGACGACATGATGGAGTGACTGGGCTCCTCCTCAGACACACGGGCAGGAGCGATTACTGACGCACTAATTAGTCATACCATTGAGGTAATTACCTCGCTTTCCTCAGCTTTGGACTGCCTCATCGGCGTCGTAAATCAGTAAACTGCGTGGGTCTTGACAAATGTTTGTCCCTTCGAAGTTTAATGCTTGGCCAGTGTATAAACGCCTCGTGGTGCCAAACAACTGACTGTGCAGGTATGTAAGTGGTGTTTCGAATGAGTTTCCTTCAGGCGTCTGTAACCACAGAGGAACGAGGAAAACAACAAATGACTGGTGACTCCTCCGGCCGCTAAAATGCTAACAAGTTTCCTAGTCGTCAACGACTTTGTTTGCCAGGTAATAAAGACAGAGTTTGTCACACCCAAGTGTCTGAGAAAGAATCGTGTCGTAGCAACAGTTCTGCAGATGTTTGTGCTCACGGATTCCCCTGAAACCCACAATAGCAGCTTGTGAAAAACAATGCTAGTCTAATTGCTCAGTAAACAATGTCCAAAATGTGTCACAAATGCTTCGCCATCAGGAAAGGACACAGCGTGTGTGGCTGGGGAAGTCTGTGAGTGAACCTGACAGACGAGTTCTCTAACCTTCTGCTATGGCAAACTTTGTGAGTGGCAGTGGAGCAAGAGGGCCCTGCTATTTATGTCAGGAAGTATATGAAAATATTCCGCAAATGTCATACTTAGACGCGTATTTATTCATGCGGAATGTGTCGCCTTTAGCCAAACCGCATTCATTCAACGTCGTCCTCTGAAAGGGTACAAATACATCATCACCGATTCACGCAGCATTGAGGGAATGAAATGAAAATATGCTTTCAGATATGCTTGGCAATCAAATGCTGTGATAAGGTAAAAGACAGGAAGTCTGAAACAGAAGGAAGGACGTAATTAGCCAAAATTAAATGACATCAGTATGGAATAGAGTCTATGTGTGTGATTTCATACAGCAAAACTACAGCATTGTTCCAAGTTGTTCCAATAGTTGTGCAATGTTTCTTTGATCCAAAACTGAACACCAAAAGGAAGTGTTAAAATTGGAACTAGAAATGAAATAATTATGATTAATTACCCATCCTAATTCAACAGACTTTGAATCACTAATGCATCTAACAGGCAGAGAATATTTAACAGGCCAGAAAGAGGAACTCCAGGCTCTTCTAATGCAGCTGCAGTGGGTCTTTTCTTGGGCTCATTTTCCACACGCTCTGCTCTTTGTATTAGGGGGATTTAGAGTGAAACAGTCAAGAGAGCCTGCGAGTTCATGGATTTTCTGTTTAGTGATGGCACTGCGATTCACTCTCTCTGGGGATTTAAGCACAGATCTATGAGAGGGTCTGTGTTTGCTTTGTTTAGTCTTTAGTGAGGTGAGTAGCAGTGCTGAGTGAGTCACCAAAACAACTGCAGCCTTATGGGAAACCTTCTTCAGTTCAAACCAAAAACGTTCACACAACACACTATATTGTCTACACCCCTTTATACAGCAGTTTCCCAGCTAACAGGGAACGCTCTCTGAACGTTGGCTAGCGTTAAAAGTTACGCTATAAAAGTAACGCTAAAAGTTTTCTCAAAGTTATCAATATACGCCCTTGCAGTAACGTTAGTAGAACATTCATCATTCATTCACATTCTTTGTTCATTTTTAAGACAGAAAACTTTCCTGCTGTCCCAGAAAAGGGACTTCAGCTTTAAACATACAATAACTCTAACACAGTGCAATAGAATTTAAAGTCACTTCGAGAAAATCAACAATGGCCAGTTTCATTTCACCACGGCATTCAGTGTCACTGGATCTCTGTAGAAGGACGCTGGTTTTGAGCGCCCGGTCTACCTCAATAATGTTTGCTGAATACTGCAAGACTGTGTGCAATAACACAATCTAAGTTTAGCCTTGACTCCTCTGAGGCATGCTGGGAAGAGTCCAATTTGACCAGCTTTCCTATATTACACAGACACTGTGGTGTCAGGTGTCAGTGTTTACCGAATACTAAACCAGTTCACATGCAGTACACTAATAATCTTGGATACTAACCAGATTTTAACACAAGCAATCAGAAAGGTTCTGCATCAAGGATATATTCTTGAACCTGTTTAACATGTTTAAAAATCTTCATGCACCTTGGGTGCAAAATCCTGCTTCACACAAAATGTGTTTTACTTTGCTTATCGCCCAGTAAGTCACGTCGTCAGGTACTAAAAATGTGTCAGATATTTACTGTGAATATTAACAAACCATTTACGTCACTGAATGAGTGCATTGAGACCAGCGGATGATTTCGAACTGATTTTCAGCTTCATTTACGTTTATTGTCACTGCAGTCAGAAAATCTTTTCATCTGTTCAGCTTACAGTGTTCACAATAGATCTGTTTTACATTTTAGAAATGTTTTAACCGCAGTAGCAATTTTGTTGTACAGTATATCAAACTCACCAGAGCCCTGCGTTGACCTCACAGCAGGGGAAACAGAAACGAGGACCCCTAAGATGAAGACTGACTTTAATATCGCCTGGTTTTAAATATAGTGAATACTGTTAGAAACATTAACAGTAACAATGTTGACAAAAAGTATTCACAGCTGTAAAAGAGCTTTTTAATAATTACCTTCAGTCAGGGTATCAGAAACAGTACGTATATAGTACAGTAGATGCATATGCATTGATACTGTAGTTTGTTGTAGCTTTAAAGTTATATATATTGTATATAAATTGTGTTATATGGCAATATAAATGAGTAAAGTGATGTGCAGGCCAAGCTTGACCCATAGAATTTGTCCTTTGCATTTAACCCACCCAGTTAGTGCACACACACACACTGGAGTTTGTGAGTAAACTGTAAACACACACTGGGAGCAGTGGGCCAGCCCTGCGACACCCGGGGGGCAGTTGGGGGTACGGTGTCATGCTCGTGACAACTTCAATTGTTTCCTCTTTTTAAGCAGTAAGACTAGCGATTTTTGCTTAATAATACATGCCATATAAATCTGAGAGAGACATGTTTTATCCAATAACTGGAGCCAGTGAGTTACTCTCTACTAGTCATGCAGGAGTGAAGGTGCGATTCTTGAGGGAAAACTTGAGGTTATGGTTGTGTGGGATGTTGTTTATTTGGCAGGCCGGACGCTGTAACCGCTGCATTTATGAGGATAATGTTTCTGAAATTAAACATTAGTGAGAACAGTGTCAGGGTGGCCAGAGGTTTGTTTTACACAAATTCAACACTTCCTCTGATAAATATCTACTGTTAGTCCCTGGATACGGTTGCCCTGCTCTACATAAATATGCTAAATGATGACTTAACTAAAAAAACAAAACTATACTGTGTATTATACAAGGCCTCTGTTTTGCTTAGTAAGGCACAAAAGTGTCGGGGTTTAGACGCAGCTTGCCAATTCAAGCATATTGTACCGCTACAAAAAGCGTTGCAGGGGCCGAATTTATCAGGCACCCTGATAAACGTCTTTTTTGCTGCATCAATGCAAAGCGAGAGGACATGCGACGTGCTTCATTCAGCTGAAGTCTGTATTTTAATTTGAAAAAATCGAATGTTATGAACGACGAGTAGCTGCCAACATCACATGTCAATCCTGATAATGAATGTACGTTTTAGTACCGAAGTTTTAATCACCAGTTTCGTTTATTGCTGATTATTGAACCAACATGTCATGCCTCACAACAACTACTGATGACATTTCTGCAGCCAAACAAATATTATAAAAACAAATATTTTAAAAAGGAACTTTTACATACTGGTTCCATCCAGCTGTGATGGGTTTCTACAGTTAACCCTTATAAAATAAAATAACAGAGCTTATATAACAAAATATAACAGTAAGCAGAGATTTACTGCAGTAAGATGATATAAGACCACTGTAATCAAAGGGAAAACCATGAACGATTGTTTTAATAAAACAAATGATGATAATTGTTGTGAATTACAACAGCTATCGTTGTAATACAAATGACTGTACATTATTTTAGTTTTGTAATATTCATATTGAATCTGCAACCTATTTGTTTCCTCTAAAAATCATTTTAAGCTACATGTAACGTTGAAAGAACATGAATCATCAGGTTTTGTTTAAACTTGTGAAGTCTATTTTCCAATTTATGCATATGCATATAAACTGTGATAAGCACAAACAAGACAGAAAGCATTTTCACTACTGGCCCCAGATTTTTGACCCCTGCTGTTTATGCTGCTCTTGATTGCATTCTAACTGGTAATTTTAGCATCCCTTTGAGTTAAGGAACAAAACCACTGGATGTTTCACAGAGATCTGCTGTTAAGACAAAGACGTTTCAGCGGTTGAGGCCAAAGCTTGCGGTCGAGTCGTTAGCTTGGGTGACCGCTGGGAGCCCACCTGCCAATTTTAGAGCGGACAAAATCCCTCAAAGCGTCTGCTGCCAAAACAAACTGTAAACTGGAGCTGTGAGGGAGAGGAGGGTGTGTTTGAAAACATCTTAAGATCTTTGCTTCACTCTCTGAGGTTCCTGTAAAAACACAGAATTTAGCTTATAGCATTAGCAGCTATAGCAAAGCTTTAAAAGTGTGATGTCCCAGCTAACAGAGAACAATCTCAGCATGTTGGTTAACGTTCCCTTTATGTTCTCTTAAAGTTATCAAAAGCGTCTTTAAAAAAACCTTTTTTTGTCTATGTTTGTTTGTACGCTGTTAATGGATAGATCAGAACATCTGTAGCGAACAATGCAGGTATTTGTATGGAAATGTTCCCATGGAAACCAGGTCAGGGAGTTACTATCTTGCGGTGTTTGCTGTGAGAGATGTGCGCGTAAATCCTCTTGAGCTGCGTAATTTAGCTCTTTGTAGACGGAGATAAACAGCTGTGTTTTCTCTCACATTTAATTGGTCCGTTTAAAGCATTGAGGCACAATTACAGTTTGAAACGCAGTTAATTAGAGGCAATAAGTAACATTATATGTGTCAAAGAGCTTTATTTAAAAATACACTCGGTTTTACTCAATAAACGTCATAAACTTTAATAAACGTCATTAGGATGTACAAGCCAAAACTAAATTCGCAGGTAAATACAAAAACTGCCCAAACAATTCTGGTTGAAACATTCAGTTCTGAATTTATTGACACAAATATAGTGGGAATAACGCAAAACGTATAAACTGCTGAACATAATCGGCAGCACGTGTTCTACATAAAAAACCTCACATGGTTCTATTGAATGGTGTGTCAGAGTAACATGGAGAATTTGTAAAATTAGTTTGAAGTCGTGCATGTGACACTATTCTGCAGCCTTCTGTGTGTTTTGGGAGATGCTGGTAGGTGGAAAAAAACGGTTTATTCTGCTTTTAGGCCTAGAGGTTTGGAGAGCAGGTGTTATCTGTCTGTCTAATGCAGTTTGAGGGATGTGCAGGAACAGACACGGATTCCCTGCGGGTGAGAATCTTTTTGTTTGAACTATATGGTTATGCAGGACAGTTTCTGTGATGGGAAAAGCAATACACAATCTTGCTTCACTATAAATCGCAATAAACTAGCAGAAGGAAGTCGTAACCTCAAGTTACAATGTCTTTCTCCTAATAAAACTGCAACAATAGAATCCTGCATTGTAGGAACATAACAACATTCACATCTTCATCCAGACCAGATCTCCACCCAGACCAGATCTTTACCCAAACCAGATCTTCACCCAGACCAGATCTTCATCTACAGCATCTACATCTTGTGAGCAGAATTTCAGGCTGATTTACACTGATGTATATTCTGAAAATTCCCATGTTGGTGTAAAAGAAACATCACAATAGAATTGCTAATAATTTGAACAGCAGGGGTTCTCAATGTGTGAGGTTGTACTACAGGTATTGGGAGACAAACCTCCACAACAAGATATGATCTACAGTTATATATCTCTATAGCTATACAGCTGCTGAATAATGTATTTCTGATTAGAAATGTTTACATGCACGGACAAAATTAGTGCTGAAACAGTTTGACATATGCAAGATTCTTCCCCGGGGCGAAGCTTGATTTGGTGAATGTTCAGTCAAAATGCTTTTCTCCAGCTCATAGATGTTGAGAAAGTAAGCAAGTGTGTAAGCAGGGTGGTGAACTTGTGATTAAGAATCAAAAACAACAACGTCACAGGTTGTCAGCTCATACACCAGCTCTATAAGATGAAGAATTACTACGTTTCTGTTCGGCTGCAAATGCGCACTGGGTTAAATGGTATTGAAAATATATTTATTTGTGCTTAAATGCTTAAAAATGATGTATGTGGACAGATATACACAGTGCCCAAGCAAAAATGTCTACACAACAAAATGAAAATATTACATTTAAATAAAAAATTGTTTTTTTTACAGTTGTAATAACATTTATTTGTGACTTCTGTACTTGAATCTGTGTTGTTTGTGTTCGGATGATTTTGCTTATGTACTAAAAATATCCCACATAGTGACAAGCAACAGTTTGACTGTCAGTGCGTGTCACAAGTAACCAACTTTTCACAGTTTAATCTGTGAGTTTCACCAGCTCCGAGTAAATCAAAGATTAACACACACACACACCCCATACAGATCTTAATGAGACCTTGAAATATCTCACTCACTATTTTGCCAACACTGAGAAAAGAGGCGTAACCACAACAGATGGCAGTAGCTGATATGTGCTGGGTTGTTTTTAACTGGATACACAAAAGAGCAAGAGAGCCAGTTAAAGCCCACATTAAAAAGTAAATATGATATTAAAATAATACTGCTCATAAGATGTGTGGAATGGTTTAGTGTCATTGGAAAAGTGGGACCCTCACACGTTTGGCCACAGCTGTTAACCTTCATTTTAGCTTTTAACGTTGTTTTAAAGTGCATTTCTGACATGACGACTTTTCACTTCCAGTTAATTACCTGTCACTCAAGCGCAACCCTTCTCCGTGTTTCCTCCGAGCCTTGTTACGATGGAGGCCAAGGGTGTGAGAGAAAGGGATGCAGTAATATTCCAAACCTGACCTTTCCCAGTCCAGCTGTGCAGCTGAGTTCACTCTGTTACACTCATGGAAGGCCAGAGAATAAGTTGTGCTTGAGAATATTCTGTTAACCTGCTACTAAATGTCTGAAACTGAATTCGGAGAGAAGTCACGGCTTTCAAAACGCACTGGAGAGGAGGGGTTAAAAGCTCTGGCTCCGCCCAAGCCGCCAGACTGACATCATCAGAGAATGTGTGCCGTACCAGAGGTTTTACATTCTCAAATTTCGATTAAAGAAGAGGGCCCAGAAAAATAAGAACAGCCTATTTTAATTTCATGGTGACTACACACAAACATGCATATTATACGCCACACAATTGGCCCTACCGCCACAGCCTTCCTCTTTTGATTGCAGTCCTATTAATTCTGACAAAAATGAAAGCTGAGGAGAGCAAAATCCTGCAGCACAGATGTGGAGAGCCGCTACCTGTCAGACATTTGGGGCTAAATTTAAAGAGCCTTTAGTTTAAGAATGTGAGAATGTGTCACACTGCAGCTCCCATCTTCCCTGTGTGAATCTGGCCTGTCACATCACCTCATGGAAAGCGCGGTACCTTCAGTTCAGCGCGGGTGACTTGTGTAGGGCTAAATGAGGTCTTTCGGTACGGCTTTTTCTCAAGCGTGTAAAAATAATATGCTCTATAAAATTGTACCTTAAGTACAGACAGCTCTAGAAGTTCAGCATGTCGCTGGCCCTAATTACACAGTTTTACCTCAGATATATGTGAGAAAGGGTTCTTTTATAGAACTGCTCAAGGACTGTCACTCCCGGCAGATTCTAAAGACTTGCTATAGTGAACATATATATAGCGCCACAGCAGGGACACTATAACAGGGTTTAAAGTGTGTAATAAAAACTACATTCTTAAAAAACAGATGTTATATAGGGTTCTTCATAGGGATACCACAAAAGAACCTTTTATGGTTCTTCAAAGAATGTTTGTCAATGCTTCTAAAAGAACCATTTCTTCTCCATGGTTCTTCTAAAAGAACCATTTCATCTGTCTGACAAACCTTTTACCTCTACAAATAATGTTTTGTGAAACAGAACATTTCTGTAGATGTTAAAGGTTCTTTATGGAACCATACAACCCGACAAAGAACCTTTAAGCAACCATTATTTTTAAGAGTGTATTGTTAGTTTAGTGATGGTCATCTTGCTTTGCTTTTTCTTGTAGCACTGAAATGAAGACTGACACGCGCCTATTAAACTTACTAAAACTTTTAGGTACGTAAACTTTTTTTAAAAATATGCTTCACGATGCCATACAAGAACCATGTATGGTTCCATAAAGAGCATTTAACATACACAGAACCTTTCTGTTTCACAAAGGTTCTTTGCAGTAAAAAAAACTATAAAAAGGTAATAAAGAAATGGTTCCATTAAGAACCTTTGACTGAGTGAACCAAAAATGGTTCTTTTTTGGCATCGCTGTGAAGACCCTTTTTGGAACCTTTACTTTATAGAGTGTACTTTAAGAGTGTGCTTAATGTATGCTCCCTCCCATCAGCTAACTGAAGAACTGAAGTCAGTCAGTGACCGTTTGGGTTATCACACCAGTGCTGAATGGAATCCTGTTGGGAATTTCATCTCTGTGAAGCGGATTAACACGGGCCGCTGATGACAGGAAACCAGCGGTCCGGCTGAGCACTGATCAGGGCAGTTAATTGAATATTGTGCTGGTCAGTGATAACACCAGCTGTATCAATCACCCTGAGGAACATCCATCACTGAGAGAAGCAACACGGCCATTCACACAGAGTTTGATTGACAGTCAAAGGTGTCAATGTTTGTTTAACACAAAGGCTGCACATCTCAGCTCGCTTCATTATATAAATTACAGCTGACAGGTGCACGAGGTGAACTCGCCACATAATAACAACCTGCAGTCATGAAAGACTAAATTTATCACCTGCTTATGAACTATGAATATTATGTAAACTCATTTTACACTAACGACTGTAACGGATATGATTTTAGGCAGTTTTACCACAGTAACTTGCACTGTATGATTCTCTCATGTTTCATAATAAAGTTATGACATGCATTTATGAATGTACAATGTTTTGTACATTAATTACAGGAATGTTATTGTATTACTGTATTGCTGTATTACTGTATTACATTATTATCGCTTGAGCATTTATTTCATGAAACAGAGCTTAGATATCTAAACCCTTTTGACCTTTGTCATGACATAGAGTATGCTGAGTTTAATACTGTTGTTGGACAACAAAACGCATGGCGTGTAAGTTGTGTGCAAGTTAGTAAACAACAGAACTTCGGGCCCATGCATGTGGGTTGGTCATCTTAACAGGTTAAATAATTGCTCAGCGTTGGAATGAGGTTTGGTCAGGACACATGCAAAAGGAAAAACAACAATAATAATTATGTTAGTTATTTCACATAATAACAGAATTATGACTCAATTACTTTTGCATGTCCCAGTGGCCATTGACTTTATTATTACTGTCATTTGTTCATATTATCATATACGTGTGTTTATGCATGTTTTGCTCTTATAAACACTTGTATAAATTTTTGTGTTTAAAAATCATTCTGTTACATATATGCAATATACCTGCAACTTCTGTCATTGGACAGAATAACATAGAAAACTGCTTTATATCGTGCTAAAACTGAATATACGAGGAGAAGAGGAGGGGGAGTGAGGGAGTGAAGGAGAGTGAGAAAGAGAGCTAGAGAGAGAGGGGGGAGCGAGGGGGGAGCAGAAAGAATGAGATTGAGAGAAAGAAAGCGAGAGAAAACAGGAGAGACAGAGTCACATTAAAATACATGCATGAATAATGCAGTAAGAATTTTCATACTGCTTTTTAATGCCTTGCGGGGACTTAAAAGTCTCCACTACAATCAGCACCTGCCTGCCATGTAGGAAACACCACACTTTGATATATTATCCCTCCATAAACACAGCAACAAAGAACATCAACTCCCCAGGGAGACGTGTGTCTGCAGTACACATGCTAAATCTACACACCACATACACATCCACATACGTGCCAAACAGAACTCATCACTTACTCTGACTGCAGATTGTCATTGGATGTTACCACGTCAAGGACACAGAATACAGAAGTAGCTTTACAAGATCTCCTGAAATGTCACGGCATTTAAAATGTGCAGTCTTTTACTTCCAGGAAACAGAATAAAAACACTGATGACTCACTCTGCACTACACAGATTTTCGTCCAATCAAATGTCTCCTATCACTGGACTGTCCCGCCCCCAGCTGTAGATAGTAGCTATTAATAAGTACTAGCAAAGGGAAAACATTTGGCAGAGCATTAAGCACCTTTAAAGGATCTTTTTTAATAATTCCAGTCACCTATGTGTGTGTGTGTGTGGAAGGCAGACTAGTGAGGTGAGTTTGATCCATCCAAAGAATCAAGCTCTGATTAAACAGACTAGACAATTAGAGCAGCACAGAGAGAGAGAGAGAGAGAGAGAGAGAGACTACAGTAGAGACAGAAGTGAAGAGACTCTGTGATTATTAATCAGGCAGGGTAGCTTTATGGACTAGCGATTGTGACCTTCTTCTTCAGAGACTGTTCTCCTCGCTCGGACTCTTCTGTTTAATGCAGAGGAGGAAAAGCTAATGGTTTTTGGCACGATTCCAGAATGGCATGTAAAACACAGTGGAGCCCCGCGTCCACAGCTGCTGTCTGCCTGCGTCCCACCGACGACAGCCTTTCTGACAGCCGAGATACGGCAGCAACATGTCATTATCTAATTAAATCTCTTGTTGTCCCCGCTCGCTATTTTTCTCCAGCTCTCTCCCTTTCTCTCGCCCAAACAGATGCGGAGTTGATTTCTCTTCTTCTTCTTCTGTAGCTGACTAGCCGCATAGTGATGGACAGGAGAGCAGTCGTCACAGAACTGCTCTCGCCTCACCCCTGATTGAGATGCAGATGCATTCATGAAGTCAGCAGTGCTCTGCTCCGGCCTCATTTGAAACCATCAGACTAAAGCCACAGAAGTCACAGAAAGGGTCTTATGATGCAGCATAAATACAGTCAGAAAATAACAGGACAGTACACACACATGTATTTTTATATATATATATATATATATATATATATATATAATCATAACATAATTATATATTATATGGGTGTGTTCATAATAATTTTTTTACATCGCTGGAATACTTGATTCTGATTGGTTAGCTATGCTTAAATTATTTTACAGTGTCCGTCACATTTTTAACATAGATGTCCACAGTCACTTCCCGAATAATTAATTAAACGCACGTTTATTTGGCAAACAAATGACTGTACAACGTCTTTACAAGCGTACATATTTACGGATATATATGCTCGGCGTTTAGTGCATTAAACATCTAATTAACACCACAGATACATTATGTTCATTGCAATATACTGTTTTAAAGCAGCAATCTGTAACATCCGTCTCTCTCTGTCGACCTCTCTGTTTGAAACATAAAATTGCAGGTTACTTTACAAACTTTTCTTTATGTACGTTGAATTCAAATGAAATTGGACCTATCAGCTAAAATTATAAATCATTATTATAAACGTACTGTTCAGTTACAAAAATAATACGGTTTGCAGCTTTATAATCATGTATTTTGCTTCTGTTAACTCTACCAAACATCCAGACTGGTCCAGATTAGCAACTCTGGCTCCACCAGTGCAGCAACCATGAGAAGAGTGTATGGAATGTGTTTAATGCATTTTATAACTTGGGTTTATATGGAGTTTTAATGTGTGTTTCAGGAAATGACTGAGATGGTCATTTCAGGAGACTCATGTTATAGCTACAGGGTTTCAGCAGCAAACACAACAGAGCTCAACATGAGTTTACTTTAAAAAATCGGGGACAGTCTACAGATGAACTCTCAGCGGTCACACTGACACTGAGGGTACATAAGGGTCAGCACGACCAGAGAGAGAGAGAGAGAGAGAGAGAGAGAGAGAGAGAGAGAGAGAGAGAGAGAGAGAGAGAGAGAGAGAGAGAGAGAGAGAGAGAGAGAGAGAGAGAGAGA